>JACJUY010005468.1:30740-59765 GCA_014220935.1 Platorchestia sp. MABIK | reverse complement strand
GAGGTTCCCGCAGCACCGAGGCTCGAGGTCCCTGCAGCACCGAGGCTCGAGGTTCCCGCAGCACCGAGACTCGAGGTCCCTGCAGCACCGAGGCTCGAGGTTCCTGCAGCACCGAGGCTCGAGGTTCCCGCAGCACCGAGACTCGAGGTCTCTGCAGCACCGAGACTCGAGGTCCCTGCAGCACCGAGACTCGAGGTCCCTGCAGCACCGAGACTCGAGGTCCCTGCAGCATCGAGACTCGAGGTCCCTTCTGCACCGAGACTCGAGGTCTCTGCAGCACCAAGACTCGAGGTCTCTGCAGCACCGAGACTCGAGGTCTCTGCAGCACCGAGACTCGAGGTCTCTGCTGCACCGGGTCTCGAGGTCTCTGCAGCAGCGGGACTCGAGGTCTCTGCAGCATCAAGGCTCTCATTGACCACATGTGGAGTGGCCATTTTCCAGAACCTTCTCACTAAATTGAATATTTTCCCCCTGATTCGAGAAAGCCTAGTTCAGAAACTGCTGGCGTGAATCGAAAGGTGTTCCAAAATGAAATTAAAATTCCACCAATTCGGTCAAGTGCTGTGCTGAAAAACACGCGTGACGTTCTTTCACTGACTCGTATGAACCTCACTGGAAAAAACTCCTGAGGACAGATGAAGATATTCATTTTATTAATATTTTCTTACGAAACCCCTCCACTACTTTTAAAACATCTGCTGTGCTAAAATTTTTTGCTGAAGGACTATTGCCTTCCACGCACCTTGCTGCATAGGTGCGGGTCACTCAAAACGCAGTGCCAAAATTCAAGTACGTTGGCTACAAAACATATGACATTTTATATTCTTTCAGGTTAAAACGCAGACTATAAATTCAGGTTGGATTAGATTAGATTAGGAATGGTCAGATGAAAAAGGATTGATTAGGTTAAGCACGGTAGGATGTGGTTCATTTCACTATCATATTATGAAGAGCCGGTAATTTTGTAGTGACAATCAGAATTGGTATTTTGATCATTAATCTCCTACCCTGCTATTTGAAACAGCCGCTGTGTAAAAAATTTCCCGCGCAATTATCGTCGCTTCCCGCTTCGCCACTTTAGGCTATAGCGACCCACACTCACATCTAGTAGAATTCAGTCATGGAGGCTTTCAGCCCGTGAGATACGTAGTGAAATTTGCAGCTTCTTATAATTCAATTTTCAAGCAGAGGTTAAGTTGGGTTTGTTTACACGTTGCCCGCGTTTACCCGGTTGTTAAAGGGTGCATGGTTTGCTTAGGTTGCATGTACCAGAATATCGGAATCGACTCTACTGCTAGAATGGATTTTTATTCTTCCTAACAAAATGAAAAATACAATTGCACGGTGACATTTCACCTCGTATGATAGCAGTCATTTTTTATAGAGGTCGAGAAACAGATTAAATTATCATTCATTTACACCCGCGCGTGAATGAGCAATTTTTTCAGTTGACACACATAGGGCCCAATACGCGGGAAACTGTCAAGTTAGGTTTTGGAACTTGGTAACTTTAAATGGCAACGAAGATTATTCTGCGTATAGGAACAACATGTTAGGAATGAAGAGGAAAAAGACGGAAGGAAAAGAGGAGAAGGTATGAGCACCGGTACAAACAAAGTATACTCGAAAGGTACAAGCCCTGAAGGCCTGTCTGTAGCTGAGGTAACCTGACCGTACCCCATAGGAGGGGCGCCAGTCCCCATAGCATAGGATAGACAAACCGAACTAACCTAAAGCCCATCCCATGCTCACTGAGGGGTGATAAATGAAGCTCTTCACCGATTAGATTAAATCATGATTTGGTTCATAACATAGTTAACAATTTTGTGCTCAAGTTTCCCCTTGTGGTCAATGATCCAGTATGACCCTTGTGTGAACCATGACTAAGTTTGACATTTGTCCAAGACATATGCAGCTAGTAAAAGTAAACATCAAACGTGGAAATGCTGAAATACCACAAAAAAGAAGCAACTCGGCAACGATTAATAATAAAATAAAAGTTTCTTAAAACGACTATTTTAATTTCACAGCCAAGATGTGAGAACCTTACGAGTAATAGCTACAATTCAGCACAGCCCCGAGAGCTCATGTCTTGCACAGTTATTGTACGAGGATGGCTCAAAAGTTTACCAATTTGTAGGAAAACCCTGAACATAATTTTCGTTTATTATTAGGTGTGGAAATATACATAGGGTTAAAGACGCCCTAAGGAAATCGTCAGGGCATTCATGGCAAGGGCATTCATGGCAAGGGCATTCATGGCAAGGGCATTCATGGCAAGGGCATTCATGGCAAGGGCATTCATGGCAAGGGCATTCATGGCAAGGGCATTCATGGCAAAAGCATTNCATGGCAAGGGCATTCATGGCAAGGGCATTCATGGCAAGGGCATTCATGGCAAGGGCATTCATGGCAAGGGCATTCATGGCAAGGGCATTCATGGCAAGGGCATTCATGGCAAGGGCATTCATGGCAAGGGCACCGGTACACTCGAGGGAAAGGCATTCATGGCAAGGGCATGCGAATTATGGTCAGAAAGAATTAAAATTGTCATAAACTTCAGCAAAACCGGTGGCGTGATATTTTCTATTCTATTTATAGAAGGAATTTCCACAATTTTGTTGTCTTGGAAGATCACGCGAGAGATTTCGATATTGTTACATGGCCGAGGTTGATAAATGAAGGGAAGTGCCATCATGACACTACCTTCAGCGTTTTGCTGAAAATGCAAGTCGGAGACACTCAGAATACAGAATTTCGCACTGATCGTTGCAAAATAACAGAATTTAAAGCTAATCTTCTTTCACTTTGTGCGTTTTTGATCTTTCATTATAGACATAAGAGGTCAGCAAAAAAAGTGACGTAACAATGCTTCTAGTTGAGCTCAAAGAACGAAAGGCAAACTTACATTTAGCGCCAGATTCAAAAATCAGGGTAAAAGATTGTAATCTTTACCTTGGTTATTACTTCCAAGTTTATTACTGACAATAGTTAAAACCCTACGAGTACGCACTGAGGCTATGATTTTCATCATTTGAGAAGTCCCATTATGAACGTGGAAGTTTCGAGCCAAGAATTTGTACTTTTATGCCAGCCATGCTTAGTGGCGCTTTCTCCATCTCTCAGGAATACCTTTGTCGTGGTAAAAAATAATATTTTGATCAATATTTGCTTGAATGCGCTCAAGGAAATTAAAAATTTCGTTCCAAAGAATCACTACCAACACATTTAAGAATATTTTATATAAATGATATTTTGCTCGCTGATGCGTAATTTTTGAGTAATTAAACGGTCAATATTGATTTTAGGCCTTTCAGGGAAATTAAAAATTCCGTTCCAAAGAATCACTAAAGGAACACATTTAAAAACGTTTTACACGAATGACATTCTGCTCGCTGATGCGTTATTTTCGAGTTACTCAACTTTGTAGTTATAAAAACGTCGTATATAAAAGTGAAGGAACGGACACGTGAAAATGCTGTAATACGGTATTAACGTATTACAGAGGGGTGAGGTTAAGGTAGGTTATGGCAGGTTAGTTAAATGAACTAATATAAAATAACATAAATCAACCTAAAATAGCTTACCTCAACTTACCCAAACCGTCTCTGTTCGTTTCCCGCCAAGAAGTGGGCGTGTCGCGCCAGAAAAGGGGGCGTCACCCAAAAATGCGTCGACTAAGCAACCGACCAAATAATGTTATTCTTATCTGAACGTAATTATTGTTATATCTCGAAAATAACGCATCAGCGAGCAGAATGTCATTCGTGTAAAACGTTTTTAAATGTGTTCCTTTGGAGATTCTTTGGAACGGAATTTTTAATTTCCGTGAAAGGCCTAAAATCAATTTTGACCAATTAAACTTTGAAGTCATAGGAGCGTCGTATATAACAGTGAAGAAACGGACGCATAAATATTCTGTAATACGGTATTGACGTGATAGGTTAGATTAGGGAACGTCAGGTTAGTTGAATAAACTAACCTAAAATAACCTAAATTAATCTGAAATAGTTTAACTTTACTGTACCGACACTGATGGTTTCCGCCGAATGTCCGCCAAAATACCGCGCGTGTTCCAACAGTCCAGGTGCAACGCCGCCAACTGTATAATGTTGTTCTTACCTGAACGTAATTCATGTTATATCTCAAAAATTACGCATCAGCGAGCAAAATGTCATTCATGCAAAACGTTCTTAAATGTGCTCCTTAAGTGATTCTTGGGAACCAAATTTCTAAATTCCGTGAGCGCATGAAAATAAATATCGACCAATATTTTTTCAGGCAAACTGGCTCACGACTTTTTTGACACAGTAAATTAGAAACAGTTTCACCATTTCGTGAGTTGAATACGATTCAAAGACTGCACTATCCCCGCTCTGTTGTTAACGACACGCCGGGTTGAGCTCATCTTTTACATTCCTGAGGCGCTTCCTCTACTCTTCTACACAACTACAAAATATCAGAACTAAGGAAATGAAGTCATTTATCGAACTGAACTTTTATCCGCGTGCTCCATCTCTCTACCTCATAATTTTTATTCTTTTCATCATTGAGCGTTTGAGATCCACTCATATTTAGAGTTATCTGACAACCCGCAGTTATGAAGTTGATGTTCAAAATAGCCTCTATGAAACACTATATACGTAGTACATACTGTAGATTCAAACAAGTTCACTACTTATGTATTATTTAAGATATTTGAATTATTAAGTTTTATCACAATAAAATTTGCCATTTTTTGGGAAGAATTTCTTGTGATCCCTGTTTATTTATGATCATGGCGTACGTGTGTTGCTTTATCGCGCATTGTATCCAACTCAACCTCCTCAGCATAAAGATATTCAAACGTACAATAATCGGTTTAAAGTTTAGCCCATTATGAATATCCAAACAGAAGACCACGCGAGCCTCCCTAATAAAAAATGAATTTCATTTATGAAGTGTTAGCGTACAGGAAAAATGTTATGGGTGTATGTTTCAGACAATTAGTTGCAGAGTTTACTGGTTGGCGATAAACGGATGTTATTAAAAAACCCAGTTCTGACTGATGCAATAGCAAAAAACTATTTAATAGATTTAATATTTAGAAGTATATTGAACTGGAAACCAACACTCCATTTCATTTTAAAATACGCAATCCGGGTCACATGCAGAACTCCTGAGGAGTCAAAAAATGAACAGAACGACCTCAAGTCAAACGTCCATTGCAGCAGCAGGGTCGTCTCCAGCAACAATGTTTCCTCCCCTTAACTCAGCTCTGCATGACATGAACACCAAGGATGCTGTGAAACTTCGAAACACACTTTTCCTTAGAAAGTACTCAAGTAAAACAAAACAGACAAACATAGGCTTCTAAGGATGCTTTATTTCTAATTCAAGCCTGAGACATATCACCTTGTACATTGGTTTTTCAAATGCCTTATAATTAACAGGACGCCATGACGCTTTCCCTCGGTCAAGACCGGTACCCATTTCAGACACCTGGGTAGAGTGGGGTATTGTGCTTAGAATTTTTCTCTTATACCCAACGGAGAAAATCGCCACCAAGCGCCGGGATTCGAACCCTCGATGCCTTCATGGAGGTGCAGGTCCTTAAACCACACGGCTATGACGAGCCGTGGGGTTTTTATACTCTGTTATTCTTTTCCAAGATATTTAATGACACTGAGCTCACAAATAAAAATGAAAAGCAAAATGGAAAGAATAAAAACAACAAATTGAGAAGTATAAGCTCGTGTTGAATGTCTTAAAGGATATCCAGTGAATATAATAGGCACTGTAGCTTTCCTGTACATGAGCCATGACAAATACACAAATCAAAATTCAAGCTGATGTAGGAGTAACAAGAAGCAAAGAGTTTAATGCAATCTCAAAAGAATATTCTAAATGCACTATGGTAATTTACGCTTTTTTGGTATATTTTAATTTTAGATAGCTGAATTTTTTTCAAATGAATTCGGTAATCGTCAATATTTTTCAAAAGACTGATTAACAGATTAGTTAAAATTTTTAAATGAGAGCCTGCTAAAATATTTTCTTCTATTCCAAAGAAAACTTAATATTGGCCTATCTGTTTTTTTTTGCATTGGTTCAATTATAATCATAGATTTTATTGTTTTAACTGTTAGTAAAGCTTCATTTTTTGTTGAAAAGTTTATTGATACGCTACAAAATTCCCAAATAATTGGCATAGATATTCGACACTAACTGCGCATCACTCTACTGTGATAAGTGCGATGACTTAACGCATGTGGCGACTGCTACTCCGTAGTGCTAGGATTAATTTAGCACCACACTCAGGAAAAGAAAGATCGTGATTCGATCGCAGTTCGGCAACAGCCGTATATTTACGAGAAAACAGCTTTCTGGTAATAATGGTGAACGGAGAACAGGTTGGAGGGGAACTCTTTGATTTGTTGAGTGAGCATCAGTGACACTCACGTTACGAAGCTGGATAGTCATTTGTACAACCCGAGAATAGCAGAGATAGTGATAGATGTTTTATTTTTCGTACTTCTTACGCCGCAGGTGAGAAGTTGTGGCTCCTGTTGTAAGGTTGATGAAAACTTTCATCTTCAGGGCTCCTGTACTGGTGAACACAAACCCCGTGGCCGGTCATACACCATCACAAGCTCTGGGTCAATTTTTAAAAAATAAAAACATAGTTAAATGCTGATTTGCTAAAAGCACATAACTACACGGGTAATAACACTCCTTGGCTCTCATTTCTCCGAATTCGAAGTTAGTTAAGCGTTAACTTAACACTGTAGGGACGTATTTGAAACAATTTAAATAATTTTAAACAATTTATTTACCACAGTTGATACAGAGGTAGATGATTTCTTAAGTCTAGTACAATGGACACATTTGAGTATAGCTACCTGTGGGCCCGAATAAGTTCAGCGACTTCTAGGGCATCCTATAATCAACGTTATCCTAGGGTGTCCAATGATGTTTAACCTAATTCACTTAAAGTTATCTAAGTGTTAAAAACCGTGACTTAGGTCAACATTGTCAACATGGCAAGTCACGATTAAGTCAACATTAGAATAATATTGGAGACCTACCCAATTTTTTGGTTCTAGGGTTTAAATTAGGAAAAAAAGAAAGAGACGAAGCTTGTGAAGTTACAAATGATCTTTACTCATCTTGCAAGTACAACAAAATAAGGAGAGGAAGAAAAGGATGAAAGTTATTTAGTGCTTAACCTAATCTCTTGAAAATATTTTTTATCAAAGCAGTTTTTATTTCCTAATTAACTCACTCATTACTTTATAATTAGAAGGGATTCAGAGACGGCTGTACGATATGAAATGCCTCCATTAAGCTATCAAAAATAAGAATTTGCAACTAAAATTTTCAGCAATATATGTAGAAGGAGAGTGAGTGAGTGCCTGATCTGAATAAGGTGCGATTAACTGTGAATTAAATAATTGTCTGGTGAAATATCAAAATTTTTACAGGTCAGCGGCTGAATTTAGCAGTCGGTGAAAAGAAAAAGCCAAAGGTGCACATAAATAAGACCATTATGGTCAACTGTTTAAGGAGTGAGAATTTTCATCGAATAGGTGTTTGGTTGAAGAAGTCGGTATTTGAGAGAAGCAATATTTCTTAGAGCGATTACTTCGTGCATGCCTGCGTAAATGGGGTGTGCTCATCGATAAGTCGATAAAGCGTCTCTCCCTAAATTAGCAACGCATGTAAATTATACTTTAACTTTACAGCAGTGTAGTGTTGAAGATTAAGATTCTATGTGCTATTCCTTAATCTTGATCGGCCATTAAACCTTTTACTACTGGAACGCACACTATGCCCGGTGAGCGCAGTTCCAAGGCAACATTTGCCCGGTGAGCGCAGTTCCAAGGCAACATTTGCCCGGTGAGCGCAGTTCCAAGGCGGCGTTAAACGCAGATTCACCGCCGGCCGGAAGCTCAGTCACCCCATTCCACAACAGAGCGTCATTGATTGTTCCGGAAAAGTAGGAGGAATTGTGAAACTTGCAATGAGGAAACTTTCCCAAAACATGAGAAAGTAGTTGCGTGTTTGGCGCCGCAGGGCAGCGCAAATGCTCAGCGGGGTAGCCGCAATTCTTACATTTCATTTCAATGAGTCGCTGCGACACAATTAATGAAGGTTAAACGCGCACCTACGTGACGTTGAGGGTGTTCCATGCGGTCATGCTTAGCAGTCATGCTCAAAAACAACATTTAGGGATGACCTGTGTATTATTTCTATGCTCTGAACTATTACACAATAAAAGCCGGCAGTGCAATGGCCTAAGTGATCAGGCTTTGTGTCATTAGTTTACGGGCTGATTATTTCGATTAGGGAAGATAACAGAATCAGTATTGTATACATTCACCGTCTAACTGATGCATTCAACACGATTCCATTAACGGAGTCCGTGTTCACTCTGTTCAATGGATTATTTCTTGACATGATTTGATACAAACCTATTAATAGCGGACACTAGAGGTACTCACAAAACTGCTTACTGAGCGAGCCCTTGCATAACCAAGCATTCTTCCTCAGGTCACACTTTTGAATGATTTCAACACTCTAAATTGGAGTGCACACATAGTGTAAGTAAGTTTAGCATTGAGTAAGCAACTAAGCATAATCCATGTCCACACCAGGCTTTTCCTACATAAAACGTACCTGTCAACACACTACATAGTCAACTTCGAAACATCGAATTCCATGTAAGTCTCTTTCGACACACTACGTATAGTCAGTCTCGAAACATTCAATACCAAGTGAATCTTACTGATTACCAGCAATTACCACAGTGGCTTCACGAATCATGAGCTTCCAGGCTTGCAAAACAAAGCACATGTCAACACAACCGAACACTCGGTTAACCTATGCCACTGAAGGTGTCAGTGGGTCGCCGTAGCAGGAAAGTCATTTCCGGTAAGTGATGCGGAGTCTCCGAAGGCACCTCGAGCAAGTTGGCTGCAAAAGACGTCCTTGGAAGGAAACGCGGCACGACTCTTCCACGGTTGTGAAAGTTGCTCGCTAGAGTAGTATGCGGTATCAATTACAACATGAAACGCCGCTCCAGGTACTATTTCCATGTTAGGAAAACGAATAAAAACGTTCCTATTACCTTCATTGAATGACGATGCTCGTCCACAGCAGCAAAACTATCGAAGACGCAAAAACTGTTCGCCTTCGGTCGTATAGTTCCTCAAGACAAGCGTCACTGATGCCCTAGAAGACGCATGCTCGCAAATTTACTGCAACTGGGGAAAGGGAATGAAAGGACAGCGCTGCCTTTGGAGGGGCACACTTGTGGGGCTCTGGCGACTGGTGAGAGTCGGAGCCATGGTGGCGCACACGAGATGATTTGCCTCAACTCGTTTCCTGCGAAGAGACCCACCGAGATTTTGATAATGCTGCTGACCGACCTGCAGTCACTAACTTAATTTTTATAAATTTATAATGAATGTTAAATGAAGGCACGATCCAGTTAATGTTTGCTATTTTCAAAATTGCTTACTACAGTTGACTTTGAATTTGAATTGAATATTGAACTTCAGTTTAACGCATTGCAGTTAACGAGTTAACGACCAAGCAAAGTACCGAACCACTCCAAATTACACTGTCAACCTCTAGTGCGCTGACGATCCAAATTTGAAATGCAGCTGACCTTTTTTCTAACTGAGATTGATGCATTTTCTCTCAGACATTAAAGCTATTCCGTTTTGATGCACCACAACAGTTAAGTGATGGCGATATCATAAGGGGTTATGAATTTGCATAAAGCCTGATGAAGACATCAAAATATCTCGTAATGCATTAACTGTTTTGACGAAAATTGAGAAAGCTTTATTGGGTTAATAATTACTATCAGCCGTACCCGGACCACTGTCTTTTGTCTATCAATTAAGGATCTTTACATTAAGAAATTTTTAAAATCCAGTGTGTAATAATGCATCTCATTTATCAACTTTTTTGGAAAAACGGTTTTTCTTTCTTTACCAGGCGTAAAAGTTCACAGATGATTTGGCTACTTTATCAATAGCAGCAGTTCCTGGTCACAGCATTCTCAAGAGACCGGCTGCGGTGCTGACCTCCTTCCTGCTCAGCCACACCGTCCAGTGAAAGGCGCAGTGACCACCAGACTCAATTGAGCATTCTTCTTCTTCTTCTTCGCGGGAGGGACTGGCATTGTAGTCCGCGCGTACAGCAGCGCTGCAGCATGTTACGCGGTGGTTTTAGTGTACAGTTCAGGAAAGGGATCGTTTGTATGCCTTCTTACATTTCTGATCTAGCGTAAAAACAAATTCAGAACATCTGTCGTGTTTGTTCGGTGTGGAGTCGTTAGGAAACAGGATTTGATAGCCTGCACGATTTTCTTGGGGTATTTTTTCCGTGACTTCAATTGCAGATAACGCATCGGCATTTCAGACCGAAGTGCATGATCAAGCAAATATGGAAAATCGTCTACATGCTCTCATCAAATTAGAATTACTACTTAACAATTTATTTGGACTGGCTTTTCAAATATCCCATCATGCGAAACTTTGATAAACCTATTTTTGGATGTTCTTCTATTAAGTAAAATGATTGATCGAAAATTTGACTCTTGACGTTAATGCTATGGCGTTCAATTGAACACTTTAGCTGTAATCTGTTGAACACTCTGCCTCAAGTCAGCAATGTTTCCGTGAGAAAACACCAAGGTTTAAAATAATACTGAGAATTACACATTTTGATTTCCCTTAAGATCAACGTTTCATCGTAGCTGGGCTCAATTATTCACGATTTGAAGGCAATTTGAAGGCATTCTCTTAGAAAACTAAATACCACACAGCAATCACTCCCTCTAGGAATGGGATCCGTAATTGGTTGTAAAAAGAGCCAGAATTTAGCTCCCGAATGAGAGTGGTTCTTAGCATGAAGTTCTCCGCACGCGTGATCTGGGATCCGCCATGATTGCTACCGTGCAATGCAGGACCCGTGACCTCAGGGGGAGGAAGGCCAAAGGCAAATTAACAGCAGGAGTGAAAGTGTGAGTGCGCCGGTAAAATGCTGGCACAGATATCTCGGACGGCCCTCGGAGTTATTTTTGCGTAAAGATAAAAATAAAATTCTCTTTTATTTACAATTGTATACAAATATAGACGTTTGAAAATGAGTGATCGGTATTGTTTGAAGCAATCTAGATAGAAGTGATCGCAGATCCTGCTTCTTGGAGAAGATCCTGGCTCGCTCATGGTCCAGGAACTCAGCTGGCTGACAGCTCGGTGGACTTCGTAAGAGTGATTGAATTTCCTCCAGGCAGAAAAAACCCACATTTTGACCCACAGTCTTACTTGCTCTTGCTTTTCAGGATTTTTTTTCAAAAGATTAGTCGATAGCATTTAAATTACACAAGCAAGATAAAAATCGGAATCACAGTTAAAATGTGCATTATTAATGGGGAACTTTTTACTTTACTTTTATATTACAGCGCTGATGATGGAATTTTAATATTCCGGAAGGTTTGCAAAGAATGATGTACATTTTATCACTAGTTCTCCATTTTACATTACGAGTGAGATTTCCCCTAAAACGACGTAATGGAAACATAATGTTGAAATTGTGTTAAAATTATTTATTCAAAGATTAGGTAAATCAATTTTCATCATGAAAAAACACTTATGCTGCTAGCTGCTACACGTCAGCCATTACAACTAGAAAACTCTATCTTCAAATTTCCCTACGCACACACCAGGATTAATTAATTAATTAATGGTGTCAAGTACATAGAAATTAATGCTTACACAACTGCACTAGAGATCGTGATAAAAATTGCATCTAAATTGTTCTAGTGAAGTCCCATAGCTGATCTTAAAGCTCATATTCTAGCCACAGCCAGATCAAAAGTGAAGGTTGCATCATAAGAATTAATGTTTCTAAGTCCAGGGTCCGATGTTAAGTATGAAGTAGACCTAGATGCAATTATTTAACAATTAGTTTTGAGACTAGAACTTTTACTATCATTATTCGAACACTAAGCCTCACGACAGTACAGCATAGTTGCACATGTTGCTTCGTCAAATAACGTTTGAGCCTCTCGTTGTAACCAATAATGGCGGAGAGAAACCATTTTGAGGTCATTTGCGGCTGCAGCTCAAAGAGGATATGGCAGCGCGGTGTTTTGAAAGGCTGCCCACTGAGCGAGAGCATTGCTATCTAAACGCGCTGAATCTTCCGCAGCTGCCGCAGCTACTCTCCCTTTCACCCTCATTCTCGAGCTCCAGGCCCACGCTCGTGTACAACAATATTTTCATGGAGGCCTAGCGAGAAATTTGCAGTTTTTAAGGTAGTCGTTTTTTCAATGCCTCATAACACCTTGCTGAAACCCTTTCACATGTATTTCGACCAAATTTCCTCGCTGAAACTGTAGATGGTATGGATATTGAGTCACATTAGGTGTGCGGAATGCAAACTAGTTGTAACTCCCCCACATCATCAGTGATTTTCAACTTCCTCGAATTTGTAGGTAAAGAAACTTATCTCAGAGCGACTGAAGAGCGCAGGTTAAACCTGTGTGTCAGCGTGGGGGAAGTTGGAGGTGTGCTTTCACTTTCAGGGCAGGTCGAGCGGCAGCCCAGGGAGGAAAATTTTACAAAAGCTTATTTTTGTTGAGTCTTTGGACAGGATTGTGTGAAGCATGATGAGTTGTCACTCGAGCTGGGCTAAAGACACAGATTTTGATTGTGCCAGTAGGTTATTATTTTGCAATTATATCTAAAAACTTCTGAGGTTTTGTCTTGTCGAACGCAAGGGGATAAACATAGGCTATAATTTTTTGTTTCATGAAAGAAATCAAGATCGACATGCAACTCATGGCTGTGTATATAACTTTTAATTCAAGTGCTTTTCCAAATTTATAGGAATCAATTTAAATTTAAACAAAAACTAAGAGGTCAAAAACTATAAAGACTATAGAGCAACTTCTTGGTCACGAAAGTTATTATGCAATTGATAATCGCTCAGAATAGCTACTCAAGAATAACGAGGCGTGCAGAAGGTGTATTTGTAAAAAAGAAGTAGTTCTTTAATGCTCAATCTCGGGATGACCCGAGGGAGGTAAAGATTGTGTAGTCATGATGACGAGTCAAGAGAGCTGCTGGCGATGAGACTTGTGCAGCCGTCGGTGCGAGTAACCAGGAAGTCATCAGAAAAAAATTTGCATAAAGAGGAGACGAATTAAGGAAGTTCATTCAATAGGGTGTTAATTTTATGAACATTATATATTAATAAAGACAAAAGTTGAATGAAAATATCAAATATTATTATTAAAATATTATTAATGTAATTAAAACATTAATAATACGAGAAGTTATTAGTGTAGACATTAATAATTCGCAAAGTGTCGATGATATTTTCTAACAATGAAAGCTTTTCTGTGGACTAGGGAGCTGATCTAAACTAAAACTGAAACGCCATCGTGATTCTAGGTAAGCATTTGTATAGTAAAGTACTTATATCATGAGTAGCACTTAAAGCTTGCACATATCTGCTTACACGCTCTTCAGTTATGTTGCCAGCATAATGTTTTGAAAATGTAGGAAACCTGTTTTTCGTTATGTTCATCTCGACTATTTTAGAGTTCATTTGATGTCGATCAAGCACACTATACTGCATATTTATGTTTTTAATAAAATGTTAATTCTCGTGTAGAAATAAGGTGGATATTTCAAGAAAACGAATTTTAAATTTGTTACACGAACATGAATAATTGCACGCGGATGAATGATTGTTTGGGAATGCTCGCATGAATAATGCCATAAATTTATAATCATTCTACAAGTCGTATCATGTCTACACAAACAACTTTTTGTGAGAAGACACAACGTAATTTCAAATTTAGTTTTACTTTCAATATGAAAATACTTACTTGAGGCACCGCATACTGATGACAAACCACAGGAGGGCGAGAAGGAATTCTCTGTTAGCTAACCAAACTCTCGTAGCTTTCGATTTTACAATAACCATTTGCTGGAGGAGAGTCTGCTACAACAACGATGAAGTGCAAAGAACAAGAGTGTTCCGAACAGAAGAAGCCAGGGAGTTTGCACCATGAAATTCTGAATGATGCAGGTGTAAGTATGAAAATTTGGAACATCACCTACAATTCATTGTAAATCTAAGTTTCTTTCTTCATTCTTCTCCATCATATTATTCTATGAGCAATTCCCTGGAACTTCTGCATTTCATCTGTATTTGGGCTTCTTCTCCTTGATTAATTTACTTATGCTGACTTTACTTTTCTGACAAAGTTTAAGGATTAAATATTTGATATTATACTTATGTTTGAATAACTTCTCCTTGGCCATAGAACTCAAACCTAATATGTCATATTCGAGTGTTTATTTTTCAAGTTTAACAATTTCTTTTCTGTTGCTTTTTGTTTGAGAAATTCTTTCTGGTCCTTTACAACCTCGCCCACAACACAATAATTGAGACCGGTAAGAACGTTTCATTTCATAAGCTGAGTAAGAGCTACTATAAATAAAATCAAACTTGACGTAGTAGTGTGCAGATACACCGTGGATTAATTTACCTTTTTCAAATCTTAACAGATAAAAAGAACATTTAAAGTGAAATGTATGTCAAGTTCACGTACATCTTTTTTTAGTCTGGAAGTGCAACGAGAGGGATTTCGAACACCTACGTAGAAATGAATGTGAGTAGATATTAGTGAATTTAATTCGGTACCTGCACCTGGTCTACGTACGATGCGGTTGGTAAGTTGGAGACGACGGCTGTTCAAGCCCCGGCAGTTGCGTGTCAGCTTCGGTAGTGTTAGGTGTGTGGCGCTCAGACCGCCCAAAGAAAAGTGCTTCTGAGCAGGACCGCAATTGTGTTTGAGGTTGAGATACAAGTTCACATAGAAATCAGTGTTTCACGCATACTTTCTTTTAAAGTCAGAACCATGTATTCTACCTAACATCGTTGCTTATAACATCAAAAACTAATCCAAAGTATCTATTCAATTATATATTGATTTATAAATTTTACATAATGTTTATTAAATAATAATTTTGCAAACGAGTGGCGCTTCGATAGCGTTCCAGTAGAAATATTCAATTGATTTGAAAACGATGACCTCCGTCAAAAACCCTAGTGAAGACATGAGGGTTGCATGAAGAGCGAAGATAGATCAGCATAATTGCACAATGTTTAATACCTAAATGATGATCAATTACACACGACTAACAGCCTCTTTTTAATACAAGACACATGGCCGTCCTGGTTTCTTGCTAACACCAATAATCGGAGAAAATTCTTGGCGTGCTTCTTGTGACACATGAAGCGAAAGTTCGAAGCTGCTTGTGGATTTTGCTGGGCAACGCCACAGGTCTTTTGTCACTTGACAGTGCAGCAGCACCACGGAAACCTGAGAACTATTTTAACTTCTATCATAATTGTATTCATATGTTGATGACTATATTTAAACAACTTAAAAACAGATAATTTTTTATTAAAATGGTTTGAGAGTAAACGTCTCAAAGAGTTTCGTAATCTTTTGCATGAGCCCGTGATAAACAATTTTCTCCAAAAAATGGAAAGTTTATTGATAAGAAATTCTTAGAAGCGAGGAATGTTAAACTATGGTAAAACACATGTAAAATGAACACGTGAAACACGTAAAAAATACGTTTCATCATTGTATTCATTATACTGATTGGCACGCGATATGCGGGGGAAAATTATTTTCATTAATATGCATCATCGCAGTATTTAATGTTTTTCTGATTCAGGAGTTTGTGTATTATTTTAGGAAATTCTTATTTGCTACATTTTCTAATTCTAACAGTAAAAACAAACATTTTGAGCCTTCCACAAATTAATTCTTCCGAAGCAGTTCCCTTCTCTCACTTTTCCCCCAAAATAAAAGTAAGCAAATCAATATAACACACAAAAGCTGTCGTGCTTTCTCACGTTTCATCAATGTTTTAAGTCTGACACAAAAAGGGCGTTTTAGGAGACTTCAAAAAGGGCGAGAGACTTCAAAAAAAGCTTTTCAATAGGCAATAATTACTGATTCATAAAGAGGCGCAGGCAAAAAAGAAATTCAACCTTTTCCTGACATGATCATTTGATAGAAAAAAGGGAAATTAAATACAGCTTGGTGCTGCGTTGAGCTAACTGTGAAATAACTAATTCATGGAAGATCTTAAATCCTCGCACACATTTGTGCCTTATCGTTGTTGCACATTCTTTTCATCCAGTCTCTAAGTCCCTTTCGTTCCTCAGTGCGTCTCGTGATCGTTTAGCATCACAAAAAATAATTTTAAGCTTTTTTTATTATGATGGGTGAAATTCATAATTTCTTCATGATTTCCTGCCCCAACTCTGTCCTCTCTAAAGAATAAACAGGGTTCTCTCGATTAAGGTTTAGACTCATTCTTCCTTCACTGACGTGCAGTGAAGGCAATTTCATTGGGAAGGGCGTGATCTTTATTTGATGTGTTGAGTATAATTCCAAAATGAAGACGCAGTCCTCATCTCGAGTCTGGAGATCAAGATCGTTCGTTTAGGAGATACCGCTACGCAGTGATTTACTGAAAGCAAATGTTACAGAACACAAAACGCCCATTTTTTCACGTTCACTCTCCGGGGATAAAGTATGACAAATTATAAATAGAAATTAGGTTTAAATCAATTATAGAAATATATCGGAAAAATTTTAGGATCTTTTATTTTTTTGGGTAATCAGTAATTTTGCTAAGGCATAAGTAAGAACCAACATAGCGGATAACTTGTTCAGAATAAGTTGGATAGTACACACTTTCGAATACTGGTCATGTTTCTGAATTCTAAAGTATTATTTTGATTGTCAAATGAAATAAAATACTGGGAAATACCATTGAATGATTAATTTTCAATTATTACCGAAGAATACTCGACAAATTTGTGAGAAATTTAGACCACAACCAACTCTCAGACGAGGTTTTTTACCATAACTAAGACGAGTTTTTTTACCATAATTTATTAAGACACGGACGCAAAAGAAGCTCATTCCATTTGTGAAGTGTTATCAAACAAACTTGTTATACAAACGCATCACAATTTTTTGCTCCAGCAGGAAGACTGTATACAACCGATCTAACGCTACGGACACGATTTTCTACTTCAGCAATAAATACTATTGAGTACAACCGACCTATCGTTACGAACAAAATTTTCTGCTTCAGCAGAGATGACTGTATACAGCTGATCTAACGTTACGAACATAATTTTCTGCTTCATCATTAGAGACAATACAGCACAACCGACCTAACGTTACGAAACTCTCGTGCAGAAGTTCACAGGTGAATGCACGTAGCCATTACTGCAAGCAAAGCCCCTGCGGAGACGAGAACGTAAGACGCCTGATGGCGGGGCCGAGCCGCACACGGACGGACTCAAGACTCGCGACTTCGACTCAGACGCTGACCTCCTCTTCTGCGTCGCCGCCGGTATCCCTGCGCATCTGCGCTCCTCTGCTCGATGTTGGATGGACCGTATTTGTTTGACAGTTAACGATTTGTGAACGAAATTCGTGCGATTATGAAAATAATTATAAGTTCGTAAGCGATTTAATCGTCAAATTGCCTTCGTATAATTGAAATTCAAAAACCGTTTTTGGTTGAAAGTTGACGATTAGTGAACGAAATTTGTGCGACTGAAAATTATTATAAGCGGTTTAATTGTGAAATTCCTCTTCGTATGGTTGAAATTCCACAGATTGACGTCTGACTTCGTTGGACTAGCAACATATAACACTGGGCAGACTGTGCGACAAGAAACGACTCACACTCAACCAGCAGTTCTGCCTCTTTCTATTCTTTTCATTTCTCTAATGTTTTGAAACTTTTTTTAGTGTATTGGTTTCTTATAGCTCTAAAACTATGAAAAATAAGATTAAAAATTAACGGTACTTTCGCTAGTTTTTTCTTCGCGAAATCGACAAAGTTAATTTTATTTCCTCAAGCATCGGTGTTGCCATCTTCTTCCTCTCTACGAACGTCAGAAGGTGCCCTCAGCTGCAGCACGAGTTGGAGGTGAGTAGCAGCTGCTTCTTTTACTGATTCATTACCTGCTTTTGCCGAGCTTCCTATCTCACCACTGTGTATCTCATCAGTTACATCTGAGTCATCTCATCACTTACCCCTGTGCAATCTCATTACTCCCTGTGCAATCTCTCTTGTGTCATTATTTGTGTTGTTGGCTTCATTACCTACATCTCAGTAATCTCATCCTCTACTTCAGTGTAGCTTCATCCTATACCCCTATGTGATCTTATCACCCATCTCTGAGTAGTTTCATCACCTACCAGTGCATAGCTTTATCACTTACACCAACGTGATCTCATCACCTATCTCTGAGTAACTTCATCACCTACCTCTGCGTTATCTCATCACATCCTATCTTTTTTGCTCATACAACATTCGCTTCCAGCTGGTGTGAGATGTGCAAGCTTTACAAAAGAGAATGTTTCGGGAGCGCTTCAGGGATTGAAATGTGTTTTGAAATACTGGAGGGAGGGATCATTCGAAGAGAGGATAAATGAGAGCTGTGGTAAAGAAACAAATTTGAAACGCTCTAAAAGAGACGAGCTAAACGATCCACACTGAAGAAAAGGCCCCCGTGTTTCAGGCATTTCAAGGTCGCAGTATAGGCGGTCGTTACTCCCGAGATCGTGGTCGCTAGGACAGCTCTCTTTCGCCCTCCCCTGGCCCCGTGGAGGTGTAGGCAAGAGTTCACTTTCAATTTCAGCTCCGTTCCTTCATTGCGCCAGAGAAAACCAGTCGCTCGGGCCTTGCATGTTACAGCCGCTCAGAGCCTCAGGCTCGTCTTTGGAAGGCCCTCACCTTCGTCTTAGTAGCCTCCGGCGGGGGTCCGCTGGACGAATTAAAAAGCTGTCGGAGGTTATAAAAAAAACATATTCTTAGAAAGCGCTCTCTATTTAGAGTAGTACTGGTTGTTTTAACTACTTTTCAGCTTATTTTTTACTGAAATGGCTTGGTAATTGCGACCTCTGTTGGTGATTTCAATGCCAACTAGAGAGTGATCTTTGCTCGGACCAAGTTCTTAGGAAAGACGTCCCGTGTATTAATTGTTTAGATAATAAAGGAGAAGTTAAATGCGATACATCGTGTCGTTACTAGTTGAAGTTAAAAAAATAACGACAGAATAAAACATTTCTACACAGGAAATGAAATACCGATTTTGAAGCCACGGTATTAACAGAGAAGATAGGTGTCATAGAAGATGATCTTTTCCTCAACAAAAGTGGGAAATTTTACTCCTATAAAACTGTAAAGAATATACTTTCATGGAAAGTTTGAGTTTTCTGTAGGGAAATTCATTTAATACGAAGTTTTTTTGTATAAATGATGCTGTTCAAGTTCAATTTTTAAACCGAAAAGCTGCGAATACTTTGAGAGCTTACAGGCTCAATCAAAAGTCAATGTACTGATCAGGCCCAAACCAGGTAAATAATAATCTGGTGCATAATAACTTTTAAATGCACGCTGACTTAAAAAATCCATCTGTGGCTGTACATCACGGATTCATAGTGAGGCGCAGATATTAAAGAAATATCGTCGTTTTCTTGCATGATCGTTTATAATGCTAAATGTTGCATAGAGTTAAACACGAAATTACTCATCTGACAAACTGAATGAGTCGCAGCCATTTCCGCTTTGATATCCCGCTCACCAATCGAAATCTCAGGGAGGTTTTTGTCCTCAAGGCCTTGGGAGGGAGTGAGAGGTTATGAAAGGGTGCTGCCTTTCTTCCGTAACTCCTTCAGTGAAAGTGACCGGGGTTTTTTATATTCAGAAATCGGCAGCCCAAAAAACATGAGATAGCCTCAGCAGCGCATGAAAGTTGCTCCCGAAGTTTTACACCGGTCACTTTTTGCCGCAAAGTCTCCATGTAGCAGCTCTCGAAAAGCAGTTTGGTTTCCATCACAGAATTAGTTCGGTCAAGTCTTTTTTCCCAGACCATGACTTGCTTGAAAGTTTCGGGGTGGGCGGGTTTTTTTCTTGTGATCAACATTTCCCTAAAATGATTCATGGTGAAGTACTCATGCCTGTTTCCGATCAACACAATTCTTCAATTTCACATCAGCTTGGAACATTTTTTAGAATGATAACTCACATGAGGATGTTATTTATTCGTTCTATTTGAAAGTAAACAAGTGCACTACGAACAAACGTCTACACGTTTCCCAGTGGCTTGCTGTCAAGGTGAAATGATTGAAAATTATTGATGTAAAATTATACATGAGTTAGCACTCCTTTGTTAGCGTGTGTGTATTGTGATTAACACTACTTTCGGGATCGGTAGGGTCAGTGTCCAGCGCTACTGCAGCGGTGTTAAGGCAATTGGGCTTGGGTGGCAGTTGCCAGTAACTAACACATATCTAAATGACACGAGACACTCCCGCCTGTCGCACGGCAATTGATTGCAGGAAAGAGAGCATCGAATCTTTTATTTTGAGTAGCGCGACTGCGACTTTCTTCATCTTGCTGATGCTGCATTGGTGCGTGCTCTGACTCGTCTTGAGGTAGCTCGGCGCTGCGCCTCGTAATGTGAAACAAAAACCTGCAACAATTCCACACCTGATTTTGTAGCATCTTCTGACTAGAATTACAAAAGGTAGAACACTTTCGCTTCGTTCTACCTATGCTGGGTAAAGTGTGAAGGTAAAAATGATCATGAAGCTGCCGAATTCACTAGCAGCTTAGGTGACGACATTCAACAAAGAAACGGATTTTTTTGATGAATTTAGGGCACCAATGAACTCACTCTCAAGAAGATTATAAATTTCTTTGCGCCATGGCATCGCTCTACAGCCGTAAGTAACATGCCGAAACTTTGCACATGTTTTACGACTGTGTAGAGGTGAGCGTGAAGTACTTCGTACTCGCAGCATTTGAAAGCTGGAGTGCGCTCAAACCCCGTGAGCGCATCATGGCTCACGTCCGTCACTCACATTGGCGTGCTCGCGCTGACAACGCTCGCACTTCCCTGTCAGCGGCAGAATTGTGTGTTTGCTATCTGACGAATGTGCCAGCCGACTCTGGTTAGTTTGCTCAGTCGTGAGTGAGTTGGACGCTGAAAGTTAAGTATAGGTTGAACGTCAAGCAGGCGCTGAAAACTGTAAAAAGATGACAGAGCGCAGGCAGATGCCCAAGGAAATACAGCAGCGAGGGGCACAGCAGCTATAGAATTGCCTGCTATCCGCCAGCGATGCTTAACTGAACTCTCGTACTAATGTTCCAATGAAGATTGCATTCATCATCACCTCGTTTGATGTGGTTGATGCCAATCATCACTTCATGTTGCACCTCCCACGATGTTATGCACCATTTCCTGATGCACTTCGCTATACCATCGCTCGCTTGTTGTGCATCATTCTGCTAAAAATATCATTATTTACAATTTTTAGAAAAATACAGCAGCATTTCAAGAAGTAATCACAACGTGAGTGGAAGCTCAGCCATACCATCGCCTAAGTCATTTGTTAAGAGTTGCTCAAGGTTTGGCAGCGACCGAAGTGAGACGGCCGGCGCAGGACTTTCACTCTTGGCGTTCTGCGCACTCTGAAAATTAACTTGTTCTGCTTTCTCATTATTTGTGTCATTGTTATTACCATAACTATTTTTATATTTTGTTTGTCTTACATCTCAAATATGATGGACGTGATATGTGACGGAATCAAATTCATGTCTGAATTTTTAGGAACAATTCATTCCGGGGTAAAATAGTTTAACTCCACTGCTGCTTGAAGAAAATGTGGTGACAGAACAGCTGAGGAGGACGGCAGCTGCGTTGCCAGCAGCTCAGCTGTGTTGCCAGCAGCTCAGCTGTGTTGCCAGCAGCTCAGCTGTGTTGCCAGTAGCTCAGCTGCGGTGCCAAGAGCGCAGGCGAAAGTAAGCCAGCGGCCCCCGGTGCGCACGGTGCGCTACTCGCGTAGAATGTGCGGAGGAAAATTGCGGCGTTGCATCATGTGGAGCAGCAAAACGCAGCGTTATAACTGCTCTTGCTTTCCCGCCGTGTAATTCCTTCTGGACTTCCGCGCTTCATTTTACTGTGGTGACCTTAATATGAAATCAACGTTGTCGATCAGAAACTGCCTTCAGGTTTTACAGACACACTCCGGTGCTTTGATGGATTTAATGACTTCCTTTTTCTGGTGCTACAATTCGGCGAATTATTTGTTATGTTGCTGTGTGGTCATTTCGATTACGTTGTGTTGTTATTTTCATTCGATGTGAACCTTGAAGTCATTATTGCATAAAAAGGGAAGGAACTGAAAAAAATGTACAATACTTTACTCGAAAACATCTTAAATTTTAGCAGCAGAGTCAGTCCTGCAGAAAAATGCTCCCTCGGTGCTCAAATGAGGAATTCGAATCATAAATAAATCGAAGAACATTCAGTTTGGAAGTCGTGAACTAACAGACGAACATTGCTCCCTTTTACCTATATGCAGAAACATGAATGGAGAAATGAGCTCGCTTTACAGTGCTGCGACGAATAAATTTATCAGCAATTTTGTCACCTAAGATTCGCGACGTCATACCGACGTACATTGATTTGCAACTCTAGCAATAATACTGTCGTTAACATGACTGCGAACTAATTTTCATACTACGGATTAAAGCGAAAACGGAAGAAACGATTGAAAAAGCACAATTATTTCAGCTTCTCTCCTACGCACCCCCTGATTTCCTACGCTTAGAAGACATCGTCCACTTGGCTCAATGTTGTGTTTGACTATCGGTTATGAGTCTCAAAACATCCGAGATTGGGTGACGAATTTCAAATTGTCTCCAAATTTCAAAATGAAGACGTAGTGGTAGTTCATTTTGAATTATACAAGATAGTAATTCAATTTCAAGATACCACAATAATTGAAGAGTGTGCGATACAACTTTCAATTATAAGGTTCTCCGGGTTTTTGCATTTTTTGAGCTGGCGATGAAGCTCAAGTCCGAGATGCTGCACAGGATGAAGAACCTGTGACTGACTCCGCCCACAGTTAACATCTCCACGGCAAGCATTTCAGCGAAGTTATATTCATCGTTAGGCTTCCGTGAAGCTTCATGAGAATGTTTAATACACTCACACTCTGTGGTTGAGCATGGTGCTGCTGATGTGGTGTGTGTACTAAGTGTACTAAAGGATTATGCTGCTAAAATGAATTCAGAGTAGACTTAGTTGACGTAATGCGTCTTCCTGGTTATTCTGAAAATACATCTAGAATATTTTCTTTCGGTAACTTCAACGCACAAATAGAGTTAAAATATGAACAACATAATTTCATAATTAAACTGATTGTAATATTATAACATTATACAACGGCAATGTAGAAAATTCATTTCGAGGTTATTTCATTCTGAATGCTTCGCTCTGCCACCATATTGTTCTTCTTTTTAATATTTGCCTACACTGATATAGAAGAATAACTTGAAAGTCATTATAAAAATAATTGCGGCATATTTATGTCGAGCCAGAGAACAGTAATGAACTATTTACACGCTTGAATATACGCTGCATCTTGATGAAGCAAAACTGAGTTTCTAAGCATACAAAGGCTTGTAAGCTATACTTACAAGACAGATCTCAAGTCTTTGTACGGGGAACCACAGTAGTGACAGGGAATGGGTCTCCTTGACATCGACCATCACTAGGACATTGTTCTTAAGATAAAATCCATAGTGAGATCCTAAACTCATTTCTGGGAGTCAAGGTCGGTCGTGTTGCGTAACTACTTTCATGACGGCGATGACATCGAACCATCACCGTTAACGATCTCTCAATCTTCGCTCAGGAGGGTCGTCTTGTTGTTTGGTATGGGCGTGTGGTTCATTTTTATCAACGGTGTTTAAAGTTGCAGGATGTCGGTGAAGTAACGTGGAATTGCATGTTTAGATGTCAGCTCAACGGTCTGCAGTCTTGATGACAGAGCAGCTATGGTGGTTCTCGTGATGTATGTACTATGCACGAGTCGTTGGAAGTGATGCTGCAAGAAAGGAAGTTCAAGTTTTGTGGCCATGATGTTGGCTGATGTGAGCTGTGAGGTAAATGTTCCAGATTGTGAAGTTTTAAACACCCGAGAGTAAGACGAGTGATTTGAAATCCTTCTATTTGAGAATTTTGGTATCGATTTCCTACGTTTTCATCCATGGTTTTCAAGAATGAAACTCAAACTGCAATTGCAACCAATTTGAGGGAAATGTGGCTCAAAATTGGCATGTAAGGGAAACAGGAAAGGTCTCAGGTTAATGAACTTAGAGTTATCACCACAGAATTCTCCAACAAGTTCACATTTGCCTCTGATATTATCCACAGACCATGACGCGACGCGTGATTACCGGATCATTTTTTGTCCCAAGGCTGCCGAGTGGGTCAAGTATAGCCAGCACCGAGTTACGGGAGTCACGTTCGCAGTGATTAACTGTTCTTCCTGGACTGTCGTAACTTTCACTGCAATCACTCGGCCGACTCTCTAACGTAAGCATCGACTGGTAACGAGCATTAGGCAAGACCTTTTGATCGCGTACGCACACTTGAGGCGCACACGTGCTGCTGCTGAGTTGTGTGTTGCACAAGGATTCTTGAGACGGCTCAGCCACTTGCGGCAACCGTGTTCGTTTGAAGCTCATCCACCGATCAAGCAAATTATGAACGAAAAGCTAGTTAAGAAACTATTTTTTTACAGTGTCCAACAGCGCAATATCATAAATAAGGTCGAGTATGAAGCACTGGACTCACCGCTCGTACTATTTTAGACGTAGACAACAGAGAAGCATCCGTGCAGCTGTCGTAATAGGCCCTACGCTCTGTACCTGCGCAAGACAAGGCGCTTTATGTGCTTCTTGCGCTGGTGTCTCTTGACAGTACTAAAGTTATTGCTCATCTAGAGCACGTAGCAGATTTTTAATGCTTGTTCATTGAAAACATGAGTTCTATTTTATGACTTCTTAAGCCCTTAGTGATCTGCTGGTTGCCTGTTAAACTTCAGTAACATTCTGCTGGGAGAAAGGGAACAGTCTCGAGTGAGAGAGCTTGAGTCACAGTACTATTTGAGCAAGCAATGGTGGCGAAAAAATGCAGAACGATTCGGTTAATTATGCTGCAATGTTTTTCTTTTGCAGAATTTTTTTGCGATGCTAAAAAAAAGTTTTAAATCAAATCGCTTGTTGAAAGGTTCCTCTGTTATCATGAGGCTGACATTGTGAATTTATGATTTTAAGTGACGCCGTCCACAAAATAACTCTAATTCTTCGAGTAGATGAAGTCCATGAGAAAGTGTCATCGGAATCAGCGTGCACTGCTGCACCCGAAGTGAAGCTGAACGGCAGCTGCGACGCATTTGGGCGTAGATGCTTCACTGAGCGTCATCGAACCTGTGACAGAGGGTGAGAAATTTATCCCATGATGGAAGGCGATGAGAAGATTTCTCTTCAGTAAATGACAGAGCTTGAAATTTTTAGACGCAAACGAGAAGTACATAGTTTACTTGCTGCCAGCGAAAAACAAACTCTATCGCCTCGGTTGCAAGTTGCGTTGTTTGCGTTGCGGTGAGGCTAGAGAGGTGGAGTTATTCTTTGCTAGCCACAGGCGGAGAAGGCTCATTCAAAAGACCCGTTTCTCGAAAGTGCTCCTCCAGTTAATTCAGATCTGTGCTGTTGCACACTGTGTATCACAGACGTGTTGACGTCTTATCCACTACAGTGCTAATGTTCATAGTTTGGGACGACACTGTATGTATGACTCAGCACAAAGATAAACGTCATCTCTACCTCAACAATGGCTTGCAACATATATTGTTACGTGACACGAATGCCTGCGGGGTTGTGTTGCTCTAAATGTAGTTGTGTGCTCGGCAGCGAAAGTGGCTTTTCCTTAAGAAGAGAAGAGAGATGCATACACCAGCGAACACAACAGCCTCCAGTGAACTTTCGTTTTTTGCTCTTTTTTCGTCGAGGTTTTTCACTACAGTCTTCGTGACTAGCAGCAAATTTAACGCTTGGAAAAAGACACGCGGGTTCTCATCTGAATTTTATGCTGATGAACGAAAAGTTTGTTTGACGATATTGAACTCACAGATTATACGTCATGAAGCTACATGTCAGTGAACGAGTAACAATTCATTCCTAAATCGAAAACTCGATTTCTTTCCGAAAACGAAAGGGGTACATTCTAAAATCCAATACTTGACCTTAAGGAAATTATTTGGCAGGGCAAAGTCCCTGCACACCCACCCTCACCCCCTCCTCATCCTATGTCGGCTCCTCTCCCTTTCTCCTCACTCTTACTTTCTAGGGGAAGGTCGACTGAAGCTCGCTGTGTGTGTGAAGGGCTCCTATGGTGCGGAGCGGCAGCCATACGGACACTCGTACCCCTCTCGGTCGTCCGTACTGCTATACTGCTCAGGGCATTTTAATGAAAATGCAACATTTTATTAAATTTTTTGGCTAAAAGTAGCGGTGTGTTGTATTCATATCCATGCGCCGTTTGTGATGAACTACAAGCCTCTGATGTAAACTTATTCCCGGGCTCATTTTTAGAGTATTATCGATCCTGAGAGATGTTGTTTTATGAAAACAGGTGCGGGTAAAATGCTCGATTCTCCCACTCCTTTGTCAGTGTTTCCTACCCAATACCCAGTAACGTAAGATTTACTTGCTTCTAGTACCTAATTCACATGGATCAATCGTTCGGGCGGCGCGAGGACTCAAATTCTGAGCTCACAATAGTTTGCCACGTCGTGAGCTGCCGGTGTACACGGAGGAAATTTTCATAATTCTGCTAACCGACTAGCAGTCACACACTAAATTAGCGTTAATACTAAATCAAAGCTAAATGAATGCGCAATTAAGTTCATCTTTGCTATTTTCAAAATTGCTAACGACAATTGACTTTAAATTCGAGTTGAATGTTGAACTTCACTTTACAAAACCCATTGCGGTCAACGAGTTAAGACTGCAGTGAGTGAACTGATGCGGGGTTGTGATGCCTGCTGCGACCTGTCGCTGTGGCGCGCTGCACTGGAATCTCAGTGCACTGCACAGCACACCAACCAGCAATCGCAGCCCATTTTATATAATCGTAGCCCATTTTCCAATGTCATTTATTCCGCCTCTGGAGCATGGTCCTCACAATTATTTCTGCAACTCACAATTGCGGCACAATATTAAAGTGTCTGTAATGTGAGGTGTTAGGTGGTGCGTGTAGACATGTCTACAGGATAAACCTGAAAAATTGTTTGGACGGCAAAATTTTTTTTTTTGAGTATTTGAAGGACAAATAAAATTTGAACTAGGAGTAGTATAGAACATATCAGAGACAGAAATTCTACCTCCGACGACGCTAATTTCGACGAAGTTCACGGAATACCAAAAAACACGTTACGCTTGCTCAATATTACTTTCAATTATAGTAGATTTATACATCCCATGTTCAACACACACATTGAAATGCTTGTATTTCAATTTCTCTTTCTAGTGATGACGTACATCCACACCCCGCGCCCATTCAATTGCCACTACTTATGCTCGTGCTGCGAGTTCCGCTCGCCCCGAGCCACAGATCATGAACATTTATTGCATAGACGCGCAGTTACCTGCAGCATCCGTTGTCTCGACTGCCGTACAGAGAAAGGCATCGCAGCACGCTGACACTCAGGACGGTGTACGGTAGAGTTATTCACTCATTTTGGCAAAAGAGCCACATGGGTTAAAGGCATTGATTGAGAGAGCCGCAGCTACTGCAAGTTAACGTGTATTACATAAATAATACGCTAATTAATTAATTTATATATTTTTCGAGAGCCTCGCAATGAATACCACTGATGTGTTGTGTGTCTCTGACGTGCTGTGCATGTATTATTAATGATATCTGAGTTGGCTTCAAAATGAAAAAGACCTACAGATATTTTTTTGGTGCTGCGTTTACAAAACGTCAAGTCGTACTAGTACTCCAACGTGCAATACACGTTAATGACACTCTCTGGTGCGCGTGACGCCCCGGGGTGCGCAACACATTCACGTGACACCCCGAGGTGCTCATGACACTCACACCCGGGGTGCGCAAGACACTCACGCGACACCCCAATGGAGCAACACGCTCACACAGAGCTGCGCAGCACACATGCGCACAAGAAGCGGTCGGCGCAGCAGGAAAGTAAGGCCTGCGCTCACGGCCGTGCGCGACAGCGTGCGTCGAATTAGAGTAAATTGACGCATCTGAGTTGTAGCGCTGTCTTGCGGTTGCACTTTTTTATTCCTTAGCGCATTTGATGCTTTCATTCACCGAAGCTTTTCGATATTAACTGGCGTGTTTATGGGCGAAATAAGAGCGTTAAATGTGAGACTCAGGGATTTAACGCTCTTGTTTCGTCGAGTCCGTACTCTGTTGGTATACTCGTTTCTATTGTATTTTGTCAGTAGACACGCGTACAGCGTATTGTATCTAACTTATCTCTAATTTTATTTCAGGATTTGTGCTACTTTAACGGAACAAAATAATCAACATTGTGGGGCAAAATTGCAATTGTAATTAATGTTAATCAGTTCATAGCACGTTTTAGTAATTTGGCCATCCGCTATTCAACAGAAAGATCAAATTATAGAACTCTTCTGTAACGAATCTTCATTTCAAATTAAATCATTCTACATAGTATGCTCGTTTCTTCGTTTCAAACTAAAGTACTCTAGCATTCTCGCTTCAATGTTCCGTATTTTCATAAGTCATTGCAGAAAATATTTGGCAAACATTTGCACTGCCTGCGTCGCCAAGTAAAAGTAGGAGGGCGCAGCTTAGCGGCGCACAGAAACGCTAGAAAAAATGAGCTCGTTTGGCCACCTTGTGCAGACTCCGCCGCTCTGCGCCTGCAATGAAAGAGAAAGCAAGTCAAGTGGGCTGTTTGCAGTCCACCGGTTCCCTTACATCCACCAGTTCTCTGACATCCACCAGTCCCCTGACATCCACCAGTCCCCTGACATCCACCAGTCCCCT
>JACJUY010005468.1:2715-30495 GCA_014220935.1 Platorchestia sp. MABIK | reverse complement strand
CGACATCCACCAGTCCCCTGACATCCACCAGTCCTCTGACATCCACCAGTCCCCTGACATCCACGCAACCATTGGTGGATTCCATCCACCATACATCTACCAATCTCTGATTTCCTACCACGCTCTTGCTGCCTCCAAGCTACCTCCGTACCACCACACATCTCTAGAATTGGGACAACATCCCACCAACTCCCAACATCTTCAACATCCTCACACGTTCTGCTATCTTACCATCCCAAGGTCTTCAAGCCATCACACGTTGAAAGCCTAACATTAATTTTTTGTAGCTCTATATTTTTTATGTAATCTGGCGTTTTGCCCTATAATTATGTTCATGACTCATATTTATATGGTTATACTCTCTCTGCTACCATTACGCGTACAGATACTGCTGCGTTTACTGCCACCATCACGCTCACAACCATCATAATACTTAATAGCATCATTCAGCCTCCATATTACTACATAGTGCATCCAACCAACCAACCATACTTCACCATACTAACCATACCAGGCAACCACTCAACGAGCCAACAGACCATACCAGCCAACCTATCAACGGACCAACCAACCATACCATATCAATCAATCAAACAACCATACCACACAAACCAACCAATCAACCAAACCAACCAAACCATACCAACTCTCTCCTGACTTTTCCACGCAACATCCTTGTTCACGATGATGCGACAGCGACTTGAATCAAGACTTCCAGCTGCATGCCACGCCCTGCTCGTACGTGTCGATGGAGCCTGTGTGTGTGTGTGTGTGTGTGTTGTGTGTTGTTTCTATTTTTTGCTTGTTTGTGACTTGAGGGTTGTTTATGCGTATATATTGTGAGAGTGGGTGGATCAAGGCTGAGAGAAACCTTTCCGTGATTTAGAGTTAGTATAAATCGTGTTTTGGATTACTCTTGCGCTCTTGTTTACATTAGCGTTGATAACTTTCGTTGTTGCCCGTGAATGCTGCGTAGAAGTGCGTGCAAAATGAGATCCAGTATCGCCCCTGCTGTTTAAGATCAGCCGCAGCTTGTAAACATAATTGACTGCTGTGTCATTGCGGAACAAAACATCTTACGCTATTGTTTGTTCAGCATAAGTAGCACAATTTTTGGGTGTTGAGTATTCCAATTATACCGTAGAAACTGAAATTCATCGTAGTTTTCTCTTTCGCGCTTGTCTCTGACACAAGAGAACCTGAATGCATCGTGATGATATCGGTGGTGTTGAATTGTTCTGCAAATTCTTTTAGACGAAAAGACGTGATTTTCTGCGAAAAAAAATTCTCACAGTGTATTTTTTTGATCTTCTGAAATAGCCACTTCGACAACGGAAAGCCTTTGCACTGTGAAAGTGTTTTTGGCCAAAGCAATTGTACAAGAGCAACGAACGAATATTGCTTCTGTGTTTGTACTGATTCTGTCCTTGGCAATGAGGGCTAAACACGTCTGTAAGATAATTGGGAGCTAGGACGAACATGAGGAGGATACCGCGAAAGATGGTTAACGATTTCTTTAGAAGTTAAAAGAGAAGGGAAATTTTTGCTAATTTTCAAACTCATAACAAAAATTGGAGGTACCACTAGAGTAACTCCATTATGAAACTTTGTGTACCATAATAATTAGCTCTTTGGTACATATCTGGCGTACATATTGCAAAGTCGAAACCGTGTTGAGTCCTCGAGAAATGTGGATCAAATTTCATTGCAAATTCAATTTTATGCGTCCGAATGCAAAATTGAAATTCTGTCCGCATTTCAGATGTAGATAAGCACGTCGCTTTACGTACTTCACAGCCTACAGCAGCCGCAGCGACACGCCAGGAAGCCTCAGTTAGCTGCCCGCAATGTACGGATGTTCTGTAAAGATGTTGTAATTTACCTACCGGAGCTGATGTGATGCTTACTTATCCTAAAAAAATGTGTAAAATCCCAAAAAATTATTATTAAAGTTTTAGTGGTACGCATAAAGTTGTGAGAACATTGCGGGTAAAATTAAGGAAGCATCCAATTTCATGCAGTTTCTTGTGGCACATAATGATCCGAAATTTCTTTTTGTAGATCGATGAATTGCTTTAAATTCCTGAAAATTATTCTAATTGCTTCGGTAACAAAAGATAGAAAACTATATACCATATATATCTACATCTGAGAGACGTTATTAATTTCTTCACTGCATAATATTAACATCCCTGTACAAAACTGTTCTATATCTTCTGCTGAATAATAAAATATGACTGGGAAAACAATGGCGACATATCCTCTCTTAAGACCAAGTAGAAGCCAGGCGGTTACATCACAGGCGGAGGTCTCGGATTGCTTGGTAGGACAGAATAGCACGAACAAGACTGTAGGCCAAGATAAGGCATGCTCAACGTCTAGAAGCGAAGCAGATTAGCAAGCTGACTCTAGAAGGAAAGTGTTACGATAAAGAGCTGCAAGAAGAATGCGGTATGTGACCTAAGACCAGCCTGATACGCGGAGGGCAGACATGAGGGTGGGTAAAATACATAGTGAGTAAAGTAACGTACAAAAGTAAAGTGAGTCGGAAATTCAATTTAAGGACAGCTGAAGTGGAATAAAGGCAACAATCAGTACAAAATGACATCGAAAAAGAAGTCGATAAAAGGAGGACTAACTTAAAACTGGCCCTCTCTTGAATTAATTCTGCTAAATTTGAAAGTTGGGGACGTTAAATTGCCCTCTTTTAAAAGAAAGGAGCGACACGAATCCCATTTTTTTGCTGAGAATTTATAACTACTGGAGCGTATCTAAAATTTTGCAGCGTGTAAATTGACTAAAAAATTTTATTACAGTTATTACTTGACTCGAAACCTCATTTCTTCCGATCTTCAAATTACAAAAGAATACCTTATTCAAAAAAAATTTGACTTCATTCTCTTTAGGGTAAGTGTAATTCAAATTGCTTAAATACATTACGTGACTAACAATAGGAAAGATGTCACCTCTTTTGTAGTAGTTTTTCCTATTCCTTTCATACTAAGCTTCATTGTCTCACGGGATGAAACTACCCCAAAACTTGACCGTCATTTTTGAAGGCACAGGAATACTAGCTAGCATGCGCGAATACTAGCACAAGCCGCAAATTCTGTTCACACAGATATGCTTATTTCAAAAAACGCAAAGTAGTTCTCCGTTTCGTTCGTGAGTAATCGAACTTTTCTTATCTCGATTAATTTTCGGTCAATGACTGCGTTGAATGATTTTCTTACACCTAGCATTACTTCCTGCAGGTGTGTGCACATTTCAGCACCGGGAGCTGGGTAATTTCTTAGTTCAGAGTAGCTCAGTTGGGTATCCTTAATAACGTGATGGTAAATTCAAATATGTTGGAGCGTGCATAAAAGAAATCATCCTTATCTTTCACGTTATTTTGTTTTTTCAAACAAAAGATTTATCTCCTTAGTGCCGTGACAACCGATCAAAATCAACCTGCTGTTGTACTCTATGGTATTCCGTCTTGAACGTAATTTTCTCTCCATCATAGGCAGTTTATGATTGAAATTCAATTAGTTATTTTTCTCATCCCAAGAGACGATGGAGAAACAAGTCTTCACATCACTGCGCGCAACGATCTTGTGACTGTCAAACACTCAACTTTCGAATGTCTGGCGTGAAAATACAAACTGCCAGATTTTCAAGATGGATTTCATCAAGAAATCGTACGATTCAAGACTTCCCTTGCCTCTGTTTCAAACATTAAACAGTCGTACCTTACTGTCATTTTGAAGGCTGTTTAATTGTCATTGTAGCTGTTCTGTCAAATTCAAAAATCTGTTATTTTCTCTCTCAGCGCTTCGTTATCGTCTTCATTTCGATCCCTGATCACGATCGGTTATCAAAGTGCGAAGGAGTGCGAAGCTCTATCCCTGAGAGCGTCAGGTGGTGTTGCTTTGTCACCTTTTGAAGGCTCGTGAAGAGCGATGCGCTGCTAAACAAAGTAACCAGAAATACTGCGAGTTTCAGGTACTTTCCATCCGACGTTCAGCTCACCGAATGAAAGTGCAGCCGGCCATATGTCGTGCTAAAATAAGCAAGTCATGAGCGGCTCAAAATCACGTAATGCCAAGAAAATATGAAAGTTTTCAGTAAAATTGTACATCGAACAACTTTTCCTCTAGCTGCGTATCAGCAAATCTTTTTGAAATACTAAACCGATTCTTCGACCTCTTCCCGTTTCACTCATGCTGTTGTGAGCAAAATTACCAGCACTCAAAACACGTTCAGGCATGCAAAGCCAGGAGGGCTGAAAAAGTGGCTGATTATGAAGTAAATCGGCTCGTGCATGAACGTAAAGCATGGAATCAGAGTTGGACCCACCCTTGTAGCGTGGAAAGTTCTTAGCGAGATCCTCCCGAGACTTGGCGGCGCGAGTGGCGAAGTGTGGTGATGAAGCGAGTGATGTAGTAAGAGATGCAATGATGCAGAGAGCTGTAGTATTGAGCGTTGTGGTGGTATATGCCTTCATGAAAGGGGGACTTGTGTAAATAGAGTGTGGTTGTTGAGATGACTAGTGAAATTGAAGAACTCGGAAATGGAAAAGACTCTCTAAACATATTACATGGAATGCCTCACACGACCTAATTTGTGTTCCCGTAAATTGTGGTGTTAAATTACATTCTAAGTAAATTGAATTAGATTAAGGAGATGATGCGAGTAATGTGATGCAAGCGAGCGGTGTCGGTCAAGCGCTAACGAAGGCGGCAGGTGCAAGTCATGTAACGCGTGATGCTCGCGTCAGATGTTCTTTGAGAACAGAACATTGAGGGCGGAGCCAGCGGCGTGAGTTACGAGTAACACTAGAAAAAGAAAAGAAAAAGAAGGAAAAATGGTTTATTTCTATTAAAGTTGATACATGAAGTGTATTACGCTGGGAATGAAGTGTGGAGTGAAGAGAAGAGGGTGTTAGCAATACACTGTGGTAGCAGTAGTTAGACGTCACTCTGGACTTGGCAGGAACATATAACCACGCTTTGAGATGCGCTCTGAGGGGTTATCAGAAAACATCCAGGGCCAGCAGTAGCGTTCCCTCAGTCAAAGTTTGGCGAACGTAGCTCTCATCTGGACGATCACTCTGCCCTCATTCTTGAAGCCTTGAGTTGCATTGAACTAGTTGGGTTATTAGTATTAGGATTATTTTTCTTATTAAATAATGAATAAATATAAGTTGAAAGTAAGAGTGGCTGCTTTCAAACAAGTCCATATACCTCGCCTGAGACCAGTGAAGCAGCATAAAAAACGATTTATGTTGTGAATGTATACACATCGTCTTAAAATCAGCTCATGTGGTTAGTTTTTTATGTAATTCAGAATTAATTTACGTATTGATGTAAGTTGGAGCCTTATGAAATAGTTTTACAGGAACTTTTTGATACCGAGTAAGCTTGAGCATAGTTTCTATTACTATTATATAAATAATGATCACAGTATCAATAGATTTTAAACTGCTGTGTAGGTTGGAGCTACGTCAAAAACGGGTCTCGTAAATTATGGAGCTCGTTTATTTATTTCATAGTTTTTTACTAAATTCCATTTCAACCAAATGTCAAAATTTTTCGTGTATATAATAATATATTACCTTAGGCCTTTCTGCAAGAATGAAAAAAATAATCGTCAATGCTAAGGACACGTTGTTATTATCAAAATATAACATAAATTGTAGTTTTGTTTGTTCTTGCAATTGGTTCTCCAAAAGATATTATCTCTGAACAAAACTTCGACCAAAGCTTCACATTAGCTGATGAAAATGCGTCAAGACGAATAATAAAACCTTTTTATCGAGAGCTTCAGGAGATTTTGCGAGAGCCTGAGGGAGCAGTTCCGTCACAACAGCACAACGAGTTCACTCGTTCTAAAACGACGTAATGTGATGTTTTCTCGAGAGAATAAGGGGACTGAAAACATCTAAAATGTCATAACGCAGATGCTTCTGTTTCGAAATCACAAGTGCTTCAAATTGCACTTAATAAGGAGGATCAAGTAATTGAAGATCCGGTTTGTCGACCCGATTATTTCCCTGTATTCCAAGCCCCTTTAGAGCGGCATGCTGCGAGCGCGAGTGCAGAGTACAGCCGAAAGAAACTGAATGTTATCAATAAGGGGAAAGTGAACGGCAGAAGAGGCTCTGCTTGCGACACGCCGCGAGGCTGGTAGACGCCTCCTGTACAACCTCGTGCGGGACCTCAGGGCAGATATTCTTGAAATTGCGGGATGGAAATATGGAAATTGAAGGCGACTTGCATTCATGAGCCGTGTTTTTAGGCTCAATGAAAGGCACTGAAATCTGATCCACCGTGTTAAGCTGTAAAGTCAAATGTGAAGTTTGAGTGCTTGAAGAAGCGTCGTTAAGGACAAAGAAAGCGAGATGATCGATAGAGTAACCCCTGGTGTCGTGTTCAGCTATGCTAAGATCTGCTCGAGGAGTTCCGAGTGGGAAGCGATGCTGCGCGTTGCACAAGAATGGCAAGAAACGGCTTTGTGTTCGGACTGGCTGCAGCGGCACGCTCGTCACTCAGGACTTGTTAAACTTGTTCGTAATTCGCACGTAGAAACTTTCTACTGCAGTACTCGTCGCTGTGCGCGCGATGGGGACACCTTCTCTTTTATGCTACACATTTGCATGAAATTATACATTTTACTCAGGTATCTCAACGGCGCTCTATGATTTACAAATATCAAAGTGATGTTACGGGTGAACAATATCATTTAAGTTCTGATTTTGTTTTGTTAACCAGGTGCAACTACTGCATTGTGACCAAGAAGAATAGCCCTCGCTGCGGGTTTGTGCACTAGTTGCTTAGCAACCACCAAAACTCAGCTATCACAGCAAGATAAATGGGAAAATTAGGTCAACTATGACAAGCATTATTTATCGCAACAACTCAAGACAAACTGCGAAACTAATGAGCAGGTCATGCTGATCTACCACGCTCAGTTTTCACTCACCCTAGAGCCAGTTTACTCGGTACCTCACGTTGTTTAACTCACCCTCACAAAACACACAAGAGGACAGAGGTGTTGCCGCTTTCACTCTCATGCGACACTCAGCACTGGAGCCCTGCAGCGCTGGTAGGACTTCAGAGTTGGTGCGTTCAGTCGCTGAACTTCAATTTCTGAATTCCCCTGTTAGTGAAGAAGAGCAGTGCCAGGAGCTTGTAGGACTCCAGAGTTGGTACATTCAGTTGCTGAACTTCAATTTCTGACTTTCTCTGTTTTGGATCGTCTGTAGTTTTGGATCGTCTGCAAGAGTAATTCTGCATCCACCCTTGAAGAGTAGCTCTGGATCGTCGCCTGCCAGCGGCTTTGAAATTTTTAGTACGGGAATAAGGCTCGTGTTCCTGATTTGTTACGGTGCGTGTTTCAGGTGGTTACTCAACCGAATTTCACGGAGCAGTTAGTCACACGAACGTCGCCGTTGAGAAGTAATTTGTTACGCTTGAATTCATTCTTATCAGGTCGAGAAGCTAAATATTTTATCGGAAAAGAACATGGTTCGAATGATTCGACATCTTGACACCGCCTCGGCTATAGATATGATATTTGTATTGTATTTTACTTTGTATTCATCCATGAAGTATAATGATAGAGTAGGCTAATAGCTCAATAATGGTTTCCTCTCTGAATAAGCCCGATTAAAATTATAGAGCTCAAATATTTAATTATTTATTCGTTCATTCATTTTGATGTTCCGCGGTTTTCGATGACTCTTTTTTTCTTTCGTAACGTAGAAAAGTAATTCTGGAAAGTAATTCACAAAACTATTTGTGTTGATAAATGTTTTATACAGTTGGTATATTCTTCGAGGAACAGAATAATTTATTTTACAGATAAAAATACTGTTTCCATTTTTAAACATGTTGGAAGATCAATGTAATTTTTTTCCGCGTTAATTGTACGTGTCGAAACAATCTTTGTATAAATTTATTAGGTTTTAGCTCTAAACCAAGAAATAGGTAATACTGTACTCCCTGAATTTGCAGAAATTATTATTATTAATATAAAATTAATTAGATTATTAACTAATAGTTAAAACAGTATATTAATTCATTTGTTGAGTGTAATGATGACAGAATTGTGTGATGATTAAATCTTATAATGAAATATTTACCAATAATTCTAAATTTTTTCTTACAGATCAATGAAGAGACTACAGCTGAGTGCAGCATTCTAGTATGGTGAGTGTGATGTGTACACCCACCGCTTGGTATGGTGAGTGGAATTATCGACAATTTTAAATACTATTTATTATCGAGAATAAATCAAAATTCTACCCTATTTCAAATGTTTAATTTATAGAAACGTTAGATTTCTCTTCCTATTTTAGGATTTTATTCTTCTGTTATTCTTGCATTGATTTATAAGTCGTTTGTTTTACTAAATATTTAAGGGGCATTTGAGACATGTTTGGCTGCCACTTGAGACGGATAGTTTTTACATAAAAAAGTAATCTTGAATATTCCAATTGCTTACATTACCTATTTAAGGGAATAGGAAGGTATTATTATTATTAGCATTTCAATAAATTAATTCATTTTTGAAGTTTTCAAATAAACCAACGAACGAGATTTGGTAACTTTGTATCCAGGCGTGCCAATTGGTGTGCCGCTCTGTACAAGTTCAAGTGTGAGGCGCACATCGTGTGTGTGGTAGTCATAATTAAGATTTATTTATTCATCCCCCGAACGAGTGTCTCGCCTCAGCTTTCGAGAAGTTATAATTGCTCAGAGTTATAGGTATAATTGCTGTCCGTGCTCAGAGTTATAGGTATAATAATATATATATAAACATAGTTATAATTGTTATAGTTATATGGTTATAGTTATAATTGCTCAGAGTTATAGCTATAATTGCTGTCCGTGCGTGCAGGTCCTGGAGGTCCTGGTCATGCCTCTCTCTCGCCATGACCAGCCAGCCTGTGAAGACCCTCCCGCTAACTCAACAGCTCGGGCAATGCCCAGCAGTCCCAGCGGCTGCCCAGAAGGCGGTACAGGAGGTGAAAGGGCCACCACCAGCTGCCCAGCAGGCAGGGAAGAGGGAAGGTTCGGAGGCTCCAAGTCCGCCAAATGCTCCGGTGCTGCAGCTGTCATTCGGCGTCCATCATTGGACGAGTCTCAGAAAAAGTTTTACGGGCACCATGACAACGAGAGAGAAAACAGCTGCTCCATTCACGAAGACATTCTTAGTTTAGATTATTATGACGTTAATGAGAGTAAGAAATGCAAAAACGATCAGTCTTCTATATTCGAAAAGTTGGGAGACGTGATGAGCTTCACAATCCTCTCGAGACGAGCATCTCAGAGTCGAGATCTTGACGCGAATAACAATGATTTCTATTGTGTAGATAAAAATATACAAGTCCAAAGAAAAGTAGGCTTGTTTAGTAGCAGGAGATATCTTTCTAATGCTTTAGCGACGAAGTTCTTTATTCTTTTATTACTGAGTTTATTAGCGAGCTTTGCACTAGCGACAACACCGTCCGGCACTCTGCCGCCTCGATCGCCCACTTTTTACGTGAGGTCGCCGCCGCCCACACGCTCCCTCATCACGTCACAGAGACCGCGAGCGGCGTCACTAGGAGTCACAACCCAGGCTCGTGCCCCGAGGATGACCCAACTCCCTTCTACACGCGTCCCGAAGAGCCTTAGGTTCCCCAACCCACAACCCTTCCAAGACACCAACGCCCTCAACCCCAACGACACACTCACCGCTGAGGAGTTCAGCGACATTCTACGAAGGTGAGAGTGCCATTTATTCCTTCATCTTCGGTGTCTAATTTATAACTACCTTTTTTTTAGTCTGGCACATATTTAAATGCCTGACAGCTTTGGTCTCAGAGGGATGCAATCTCATTCGTGATCCTGGCTATCATTATAGAATTTTCTATCTTGGCCGAAATCTTTAGATGTATGATAGTTGCCAATATAAAATATTTGGAATTCACTCTAGTACGGTATCGTTCCTTAGCTGTAATTCAGCTCAGAATTCAACACGTGAGCTAAACGTTTTACTGTTGTCTGCATCATTACGTGAAAAGCCTTTCGTGGATCGCAACAAAAATGTCACTGATAACGGAGAGTTTTGATTTAACAAAAGATACTTGGTACTTTAAGCGACCATGGTCAGTAGAATACCGCAGCATGCAAGTGGGAACGTGTTTTTGCGTTTCCACCTTCCACGCTAATGTACTTTTGATTGCATAGCTTATGACTTTGTTCGCCATATGCAAATAATAATAATTTCTGTGCTAGGAATCAGAAGTCAACTTGACTGGGGGCTTAATAGAACTGAATAGAAATGACCACTCTCTAAGAAAAAGCTTAATTACGTGATTTTTGAAAAGCATTTCATTTTTTGAAGGAAAAGAGGATTTCGATAAAATTCTGCAATCCAAAGTTAGATCCTAAAGTTAATTTTTGAATCATCACATAAACCATTGAGATTCAATTAATATGAGCACTAGTGAGATGGTTGATACTTGTGTATGCATTGACCTTAATGACGGGATAAACTCTATGTGCACCACCAGATTCCAACTAAATTATCACATAAAACGTTGATATTCACTTAGGATAAGTGCTAGTGATATGATTAACACCTGTGTACTGGCCCTAAGGACGGGATTAACGCTTAACATAAACTGTTGATATTCACTTAGGATAAGTGCTAGTGATATGATCAATACCTGTGTACTAAGGACAGGCTTAACGCGCCGTGCCCCGCCAGGTTCCAGCTGGACGCGCTGCGGGCGACGCAGCTGGCGGAGCAGTACGGGCTGCTGAGGGACGGCGCACGCGAGCGGCTGGAGGAAATCATGCGCGCCGAGGCGCAGCTACGCGGGCCCGGCGGTGATGACGACGCGCCCATCGCGCTTCCCCTCGCTGGTAAGCCCAGTTGATGTTCTTTGAAATATTTGTCCTCTTTGAAAATGCTCAAGTCTTCGCGTATCGCCCTTTCTTCTCGCTTGTCTGCCAGTGATAAGTAAAAGCTCTAAATGAAACAAGATCCTACGAAATTCCTCATTAAATTCTGAAAGCGGTAAATGAATACGAAGCCGCCAATAATGTTATAAGAACGGTACATGAATTGACGAGTGTGCTGAAGACCTCATTTCCCCGGTGTTGCAGGGAGCCAGTCCGGCCCAGGGCGCCTCTTTCGCCTCCCGTATCCAGACCTCAGCCGGGGGCCCCCGCCCCCACCGAGGCCTGGCTACATTGATAGGAGGGACTCGGACGACAGCATAGATCGTGAGACTCTCTCTTTACTGATAGGCGGGGTTGCTTTAGCGTCTTCTTCTGGTATTCAAGCAATATATTAAAGCTTTTATCAACATAAAACTTTCATCAACATCAACATAAAGCTTTCATCTGGGCCAAACAAGATAAATTGCTAACGACGTTGCTTGCTTTTAAGCTTCTTTTCCAAGTAAACTTGATTTTCTTCACTGAAAAAACGTGCTGTTCTGGGCGACGCTCACCGTTGTTACATGGTTTGGAAGACTCTCATGTTGAGATCCTTCCAAGTGAGACGCTCGGAAGGGTACGAGCGTTGTGGGTCACACTAACGGCTTCATTCATCAAAAATGCCTTCAAATGTTCCTTATATTTAATACCATTCCCTGGCTTCCATGGATTTTCATACATCGGTTTTGATTTATTTAATATTCTTCTATTTTCATACACTATATCGTACTAACTTTTCACTGACAAAACACTGATTATACGACAACTTACTTTATAAACTGAGCTACAGGTATTACTTATTAACTGTTTTACGTATTCATTTCGAGAAACAGACTCTAACCAACAGTATTACTCTGGCTCCAGCGGTGGCTTCATTTTTTTGCTTTTACGGTTGGTGTGGTAAACCCCATACACTTAATCTGGCCAGCTTGCTTGCTTAAACACAACGCCAATTCGGTGCGAAACTGCCACCATTCCTGAGAAATCCAACTCTATTTCTGTAATCTGATAAATGAGACATTGATTGCCATCTTTTAATTTATTTTTTCTTATTTTTTGGTTTAATTGTGTGTTTTTTAAACACCTGGTATCTCTTTGTTCTTCAATGTGTGTGTGATACGAATACTTAGCATCGCTCTGAGCTTCTTTGCAGCGTGACTCACGTCACGCTCCAACTCACCGCGGACGACCACACCTGATTTTTCTCATGAGTTGGAACAACGAATGATGTGGAATTTTAATCACCGTTGGAATTCTTCGGACATTTCGACTGCAACATTAAGATTGACAATCCAACGAAGTGCCCCTGACGTCGGATGTCACTGTCACACAAATACAACAGCCCAGGAGTTGTATTCTGGCTAAACCTCCAGGATTGTTTATGGACGATAAGACAGTCACTTGCAATTACTTGAATACATTTGAAAACCGTCGCTTTGAACTGCGGAGTCTTGGTTGTATCTTTGGCTGGAGTAATATTATGAAGTGAATGATACAGCCCACGCGAGGACGTCCCATTGACATTCGACGACGGTGACTGCGGTAACGGGAAGTGCTCAAACTCACTCCGTGTGGCTTATTAATGTTTTGGAAAACATTCGATCTATGTGAGTGTAGTTTCATACAAAAGAGACATTCGTCTGTTACAATAAACTAAAGAACAATACTGTCTTGATAAAGAGAAACAATTTTTGGCCACTTTTGGCTGCGTTTCTACGACGATGGTCGTGTAAGATCCTGAAGTTTCCAAAGTTCTGACACCCTGAGACAAGATGTGGGCCAATGACGGATGACCAGCGCACATTCATCAACTATTCGGTGTACGAGGTCTTCAAAGGTATAAGCTTATTTGAACCATTATCAAGGGTTACAATGGACGTTCCGTTCTTTCTCCATGTTTCCAAGGTTACAAATGTTTTCGAGTGCATTCTAAGCCTGGGTGGTTTCTATACTGGTCTTCACCTTCTACAAGGTTAAGTTTTTCCATGTACAGTTTCTCCAAGGAAGGTTATCGTCGTTGCAATTTTGAAAAAAGTGAAATAGTGCAATAGAGAGCTTTATTGTTTTGCAGGCAACAGCTTATCTGCTGCTACCCGCCGATTTTTCCTAGGCGACCAGAACATGTGCTACTCTGGCTCGTGCGAGTTCTTCCTCATGTGCTGGGTGAGCGGAGGCCTCATAGAGGAGGGCTGTGGGGGCTTCTTGTACGCCTGCTGCAACAGGCCGGGCCGGGCCCACTACCCCGGGGCCTTTGGTCCGCCCCCCTTTAGGGACGAGCCTCGTGGCCTCATCCCACTCGAGCATGGCCCCGTCAGGAATGATCCAGGTGGGCCCATTTTCTCTCATCTGGGCCTACTTCATGTAGAAACTCACCAGTCAATCTTGGACTTGTTCTTCTTGGCTCATAAAGACGCCGTCGTAATCGGTGGCAATCATCTGACGAGGAATGACGAATGCAACAATGACAACACTTCCTTGTGCTAAAAAACTCATTAACCCATGAGTAGAAGGCTTTGTACTTTCATTTATGGACTCACATGTACTGCTTTACAAAAGAAAAACATGGGGAATAATCCTCCATTTTCAGGCTTGTAGATTTAACACACGACTTTGCAATCCTTTCTTATCACGCGGTATTTCTTACGGAAATAAAATGATTTCTGTTCCTAAATATTTCTTTGCATTAGTTTGCGCCTGCACTTACTTGTGTATATTTGCGAGTATGAATTTGCAAACTCACGCTTGCATCGGACTTTTTTTGGACTTCGACTATCAAGAATGCAGATTTGTTTCTCAAACTATAGGTGCTTGATATTGACACAATTATGTTTAAGCTGAAAAAAATTGAATCACGGCCTCGTGTTGGAATAAAAATATATCCTTCAAAAATTTTTTGCGTTAGATTTTAAAATTAAATATTTTTCTTGCGTGCAGCGTGCGGCCTGACGGACATCAGCAGAATCGGGGCCCAGCGACGCGTGGTGGGCGGCACCGAGGCTGGCTTTGGTTCCTTCCCCTGGCAGGTGTGTGGTGCCGGCGGGGTGAGTTGTCGTACTGACCTTTGATCAAATAGCCTTTACCAGTTTGTTTCTTTTGCGTCTGCCTCTAGATCAGGGGCTCCCAGCCTGGGGTGCTCGCGCCGCCCTGGGAGTGGGAGACGATATTCCAGGGATTGAGGTAAAGCTAGGTGTATAATGACCATCAAATGTTCCCTTTTCGAATAAAATTTGGCCTTTAAATCCCGTAGGGTTGCCGGATGCTGAGTAACTTTTATGAATGTGTTTGAAAAAACATATTTTGAGAGCGTTGGTGAGGAGAATCGAAGATGGCAGCCAGTACATTGACCTCAATCATCTGCTTCGACTAGTGACATGGGTTTTACGATGCCCATGTGTGTGCATCAACTAAGGATCTTCACTGTAAGATGTTTTAAAAACCAATGATGTCTGTTCTGTATCATCTTTATTGGAAATAAACCGTTTTTCCTCCTTTCTTTCTTTTTTTCCTTCTTCCCTTCTTTTTATTTCTTTACTTGTTCACGTGTGTCACTGTGTTCTCTCTTGCGCGCCGTTCTTGTGCGTTGTGATGCGTCAGTGCAGCATCCTGCACAGGAACCTCCTCTTTGTTCTTGTGCACCTCACGTAGCTTTGTTCAACAGTCCCTTTGTGTGACGTCAAAAAGAGCATGATGAGTAGAATATTATAATCAGGATTCATAGTTCTCTGAGTTTCTGCAAAAATTTCCATAAGAAATGAATGACTTGGGATGAACGCACTTCATCCAAAGCAGCCTGGTGAGAGGTTAGAAACCAGTTTAACTTAAAAAAACCTTTTAAAACAAATTACCTAATAAATCTTCCGATCCTCGCCCAAAATTAAAAATGTCTAGTTAAAACATCTAGATGAAGGCCCTTAAAAACTGGTACATGGAGTGTCACAGACTGAGAGAAGTTGGCGAACAATTCTCGGGGACATAATCCTGAAGTTACTATTCGGCTTAACCCTTATGAGGAAATTTAGCCGCCTTGTGAGATTCACAGGTTTTGAAAGCATTCCTTTCTATACTGTGTGCTAGCGATGTGTACGCTTCGATGCTCATATTGTCTTCTTTTCTCGGCAGGCTTACATCAGAATAGGTTCCAGTCGCTGCGGTGGTTCCCTCATCAACAAATTTCACGTTGTCACGGCTGGACACTGCGTCGCGAGGTGCGTTACAATGATAAGAAAACACTCACGTATTTGGTCTAGAAACAAATGTTCATAAAAATAAGGTGTGCATATTTTCTTGAGGTACGAAGCTCCTGCATTCAGGTTGCATCCGTTTGTATGAAAAAATATCACAATTTGTCTCCTACTTCAGAATTTTGTAATCACGTTTCCTGAATAAGTAGAGGCAATGGGATGTGTTAAATATGTGTATTGAAGTGATGAGGCGTCATTTGTTACATGTCGTTTACTACGTGTCATAAAGCAGACCATAGAAGTGTTGAAGTAACTCACTACGTGTCTATTGCTAGGTATCGTAAAGCAGAATATTGAAGTGTTGAGGTAACTTGCTAAGTGTCGTTTACTACGTGTCACAAAGCAGACCATTGAAGAGCTGAGGTAACTCACTACGTGTCACAAAGCAGACCCCTGAAGTGCTGAGGTAGCTCACGACGTGTCACAAAACAGACCACTGAAGAGCTGAGGTAACTCACTACGTGTCACAAAGCAGACCCCTGAAGTGCTGAGGTAGCTCACTACGTGTCACAAAACAGACCACTGAAGTGCTGAGGTAACGCAACGCGCCATTACAGAGCCCGAGCGAGCCAGATCCGCGTCACACTTGGCGACTACATCCTCAACTCGGACCAGGAGCCGCTGCCGGCCAGGGTGTACAGGGCTAGCGACATCAAGGTGGAGATTCTCTCGCGTGCTTGAAATAAATGCACGACGAGCGTGCCGAGTGTCAGGACATCATTAAAAATTAACATTTCATAAGTATTGAACATTAAATGCACATTGTTCATGAACGTTGGGGACTTATAAGTAGGATTCTTAATTTTGTGTTCAACTAATCGAACAATAGAGACCGGTGTGCACGCCTAAGTGCATACAATTACTTCTCAGGTAGATGGGTTGAGAGATTATGTTTATTTTACGCTGTTCTTCGTTGCATTGTGGTTTGGAAACACTTAACATGTTTATGGGTGATAGTGTTCACCTGTTTTTTTTTTGGTACATAATCACGGAAGCAGAAATATCAAGCAATCTTGATATTATCACGGAAGCAAACAGTTGCTACAGTTATGTAAGTTGCATGTAGGTATGTATAGAAACTGGATTGAGAAATTTGTAGGTCGGTAAGTAGCATGATGAAAACTCCCTCCGTGTACCACCGGTGGCTCATACGAGGGTTAATGTGTTAACCCTAGCTTCAACACATTGAGTTTCGTGACAAATTCGTTCCCTGATGTGTCGTTGAAATTCTCTTCCTTCGGAGACTACCTGATACCAGTGCCAGTTTAGTGGCGGAGGTTGTAATGACGGTAGTATGAGTACAAAAATACTGGCGTTAACGTGTTGAGACTCCCATTTTTGGCCAGGTGCACCCTCGCTTCAAGTTCACGCCCCAAGCAGACCGCTACGACGTGGCGGTCATCAGACTGGAGGTGCCCGTGCATTACGAGCCTCACATCCAGCCCATCTGCCTGCCGGAGAAGGGAACGGACTTCCTGGGTCACTTCGGGTGGGCGGCAGGCTGGGGCGCTCTGCAGGCAGGTCAGACATGCCCCTAGTTCAAGTCCAGCCGCTGCACCCGCAGTTTTTTCTCTAGAGTGATCAGCTCTTCTGGTGTTTGTAGAAACGGGGAAAAGGGGTATAAAGAAAGTCATAGAAAGTCTCTTTTGCTTGTTGATCTTGCACTTCACTTCTTCCTCTTAGGTTGAGGAAATGAAATATCTTTGTTATAATGCGATCGAAATAATGGAATGGTCAGTAATCAGTAAAAGTTTCTTTTACATACAAAGACGTTTCTGGCCCAACCTCGCGGACGATGACCTCTATGTAACATTATACAAATTGGAGTTTTCGTTTCTCTGTGTTTCTCTAATATTGTTTATAACTTTTTTAAGCCCGTGCATCTCGTTTGTGCACAAAGAAAAGGTAAGAGTCATTAATGTCTTCAAAATCATTTCACATGACGGGCTATAAATAAATAATAAAGAGAACGTCAGGGTGACTTGCTGATTGCAGTGTGATTTCATAAGCAAGTTTCAAGCGTCAGGGGAACTTGCTCATTACAATGTAATATCATAAGCAAGTGCCTAGCGCTGGTGTACATTTGGGGTCACAACGGCAGGGTCGCGCCTGAGGCCGAAGACGCTGCAGGTGGTGGACGTGCCCGTGATCGACTCCCAGCTCTGCGAGTCCTGGCATCGGCAGAAAGGCATCAATGTCATCATCCATGAGGAGATGATGTGTGCCGGGTGAGTCAGGTGGATGATGTGTGCCTGCTGATTTTGTGCTTTGATATGCTCTAGATAAATCTGCAAGATGACTGCGATTTGATTTTACGAGAAGAAATGAGACTAGCGAGCCATTTTGACGCAGTGAGTCGAGACTTGATTCATTAGTCCATTTCACAGTACTCGATGAATTCATTGTTTTCCTGGAACAACTAAAAAATTCTAAAATAAAACGCACTTTCAAAATTTCATGAAAATATTTAACTTTGTAACACTTAGTCTTTCGAGTAACTCTGTGAGAGACTGAAGTAAATAACACGACACACATTTCCAGGTATACCAACGGAGGCAAGGACTCGTGCCAGGGCGACTCAGGCGGCCCCCTGAACATGCAGATCCACGGCCGGTGGTACCTAGCCGGCATCGTCTCCGCCGGCTACTCCTGCGCCAGGGACCGCCAGCCTGGTGAGCACCGTCTTTTGCTCCACTCAACTCTAACTTACTTTTGATGCAACTTGCTAAATTTTGCATTTAACTTTCTAACTTAAACGGGATAAGGTTAACTACCAAATTGCTAAATTCCGTATTTTTTGGTATGTTCTTAGCTTGAAAATAAGTTCTGTTAGATGACGCGTCGTTCGAAATATCTGAGGCAGTTCTTGTTAAAAGGAAAGAAAGTTCAAAAAAATTTCAGAAGCTTATCTTATGTAATTTTGAAGTATTCTAACTTTGCTTCTCTCGGAAAAGCAATCAAAGATCTAATAATTACTCAGAAGAAAGATTGAAACGTATAATTTTAGAAGGTCATGAAAATTCATCGAGTTTTCTTTGATCAAATTCACCAAGAAATATGTAAGAAATTTTTGATTTAAAGCGTAAGCAGCTTTACGTCTTGATTATTGAATTCTTATCATTAGCTGCAGTTGCAAAGTTTAGAAAGAACAAAATGACTCTGGAATATTTTGACACTCTTATGAGTTCTTATGAGGAATTACTTACAAATGCTGAGATTCATTTCTCCTACTTGCTGGCCTTGTGATACAGGCATCTACCACCGCGTGGCCTACACATCGGATTGGATCTCGTGGGCGGCGTCGTTATAAAACTCGGCATCCCAACGCGTCCTGACACTGCCTCAACCCTACCAACCTCGGCAAAACCTCATCTCTATCAGCCTCAACCTCAACCTTCTCTCTGGAGGCGAGCTGTCCTATTGTGTCGTGACATTCTATCTGCCCTAGTTGGCTACTTCCAGCGCATCCGAAAGCATTCTCTTCTGCCATGGAATGTTTTTCATGTTCTGCAGCGCCAGCCATGCAAGATACCGCGGGTGGATTCCATCGAACTCTCTCACGTCTCTAAACGCCTGCAAAATTCATGAGCTGAAATTCGATCTTTCTGAAGGCGTCAGTGAAGGCTTGGCTCTGCTGCATTCCTTTGACTCTGTACAAGGCCTCACGATACATTCTTAGCGTGACTCCTCTTGATCTTCTGTCTTGTATTTCATTTGTATTTCAGAGCTCACAGTGGCTTTTGAAGTTCCGTCCGATCTATTTGTGCTTCTATGAAAAATTTAGAACGTAAGAATTTTTGGAAAGGGAATTCTTACCTTTTGTGATTTAATTAGTAAAATAACTTAGAGCTCATTTTAATTTTGATACGACTATTGGTCACGGTTTACTTGGCTAGGGAAAAGTTTGGTTCGATGCTATCGCTTGCTCAATCCTTATGTGTCAATTTTAGAACTGAAATTTCAAATGTTTTTATGCGTGAACCTATAACCATTTTTTCCTTAGCCTTGATTTTAGTTCATTTGAAAATTTTCGCTCTAGTTCAAATAACGCTTGTTTAACTACATTTTTTCAATTTTTTCATTATTATAAACGCTTAGCGCAAGTGCACCAATTCCTCCTCTTACTTCTCGCTCAGCAAATACAGGATTCACGCATGCTGTGTGAATAAAGTCTCATCTCATTTTTTGTGGCTGCGAGGAGACAATCGTGAGCTCACTTTCATTCCATAGATTACGCCCTAAATGCAGGCGAAATTCTTACGTTAAGACGAGGAAAATGACCATTTGTTTTCTTCTATTTCACATTACAGTAAGAGTTGATGCCACCCCAGGGAGGCTTTTTGTGTCTTGGGTTTACTCTTGGCAGCGTACGCTGCTGCTACCAGTATATTTCAATGTCAGCTGGAAATTAAGGGTAACATACTTCATTCGAAAGTGAATTGTTTAGAGATGGAAAATTCTCTCGTGAAGCTGGACTTACACAGATGGCAAAACTTGAAAAACTTGCAGAAAAATTAAATAATGGGAGTACCATTCTTCCGTGTTACAAAGACTGAGTAGGCAATTAGAAACTTTTTTCCCGCGCTGCTGTAGCAAACATTTTACGACTAGAGTGATAAATGATTTAATGTAGTCAAAGCTGTTCAGCAGTTTATTGATTTTAGGCTTAAGTGGATTTTATTATGTTGATGTAAAGCATGTAACGGGCATGCGGCTGTCCTGCTGGAAGAGAAAATAGTTATTCAACTCTTGAGGTAACTAATCGAGCTATTCACAGCAACTTGATGATCATTGCCGAAAAGATGGAGAAATAGCCTTCAATATTCCGATGAGATATGCGAGCTTTTTGACAGTGGAAGAGGCTCATAGAGAAACCTCATAGAATCTATGAAGAGCGTCGCAATGAGCGGCGACCTCTGGTGGACAACACTTGACTCTGAAGGATATTATTAATTTGAAGCTTCGTAGGCAATCGCTTACTGTTCCTTCATTTATCTATGACTCAAGTCAGCCATTCGTCTATTTTTATATTATGTGTTTCCCTTGTCTATGGTTTTGTTCGTTATGTATGTTATTCTTGTCATTACTACTTCAAGGAACTCGCTTTAGTGCTTCCTGAAAGTGCCTTGTGAATAAAACAGAATATAATACTTTGGAATTTCTCTGACCTTGCAAGCTTTGCACACGTTCTAATGAGCAAATTGCAAATTTTGTAAATGGTTTAGGGACGTAATCAGGATACATATGACACATCAGCAGAAATATCACGTAGTTATTTTCTGATTATTTTTCACCAGAGATGATGGAAACTCGGACTGAAAAAAGAAACATGAAGCACAACAGCTAAAGAGCCCTGCAAATATCGGGAGAAAATAGGCTTCCAAGTAACACATAGACAAATAGGAGCTTCCCTCAGCAGCAATCATCTTTAAGAGGCTAAACACTAAATGTGCAGTAATGTAGTTCATCAATTCTTGTTTGACCGCCGCCCTGTGTCTCTATAATTAAAAGCCACTTCATTTTAGGTCTTGTTCACAACTGAGCTCAGGCTGAAGTTGCTCGTTGAAATACAGGTATCGAATTCTGACAGCACTACCCTCGTAAGTGAAAACATCTCAGTAGGAGTTTTTAATGACTCTAGATGAGAAATATTTAGATTGTAGATAATAAAATACTTAGATCGTAGTGGAGAAAAATGTAGATTGTAGTGGAGAAAATATTTAGTCTGTAGATGAGAAAATATTTAGATTATATATGAAAAAGCATTTGAATTGCAGGTAAGAAAATATATTATTGATAGTAAAGGAAAATACAAATGATTCAAGTTCATGAAAAATTCAATCGTTGGTTTTAATTCCAAACATGGAAGAGGTGAACATTCAACTGTCTGTGACAGAGTTACGAGGCGGAAATCAGTCCCGCGGATGGTGTCCCGTGCCACAACAGATGCTAATAAAGAAGTGACTGAGCCTGCAGCAACAGCTGCTAATGAGCAGAAGCTGCAGCTGCAGCAACAGCTGCCCAACACCTGGGCACCACCACCAACACCTCATATGACTCGTGGAAAGCTCGTTCATTGACGTGATCTTCATGTTACATTTGCGACCTATTCTCTATCTGCGATTAAATAACGTGAAAACTTTCACTAGTGCTCTGTGATGCTTGTATCATCTCTCAGTAGTGTTTGTATCACCCCTCGGTGATGCTTGTATCATCTCTCAGTAGTGCTTGTATCATCCCTCGATGATGCTTGTATCCTCCCTTAGTGATTTCTATCATCTCTCAGTTATGCAATCATCCCTCACTGATGCTTGCATCATCTGTGATACATCGTTGCTACCCGACCATCAATTTATTTTAGAAGGAAACACAGGCCCGTTTTTAAGAGGCAGGAGTTAAGAATTCTGAGGAATAGCACTTTGTGCATTACCTCATGGAAAATTTGTGACGCAATTTTGGGATCAAATTTCTTTTTATTTCCCCTTAGCATACATCAACGCTTAGGGCCGGCACAGCCTTATGTCAGGAATGAGTTCACGTAAATCTCATAATTTAATATTTAGTTCCATAAGACAATTAGGCTGCAATTTTGTTTTCAAGAGGAGTACTTGTTATATTGGGAAAGCTCAAGGCAATCACTGCGTGGCCACACTGCGTGGAGGCAGGCAGCAGCGCCAGCAACGCCGGGTGCTGAATCTCGTCACATGTGAACCAGTCACAGAGGCTCGAATTACTCGTGAAATCGAGCGCGGGTCTCGTGGCGGAGAAATTGTGTGTACATGGCTTGGTATAGCGTAGTGTTGTACGCCACGTCAGGTAGTCATGTTACATGAATTATAATCATCAGCGATTACTTGAAACACAATGATATTTTCGTGTATATACTGTAGATGAAAACGGAGAATGTTTTTTTTTGCGGAGTAAATAGTGGAAACCGAAAATGAATGGAATTTCGGAAACGAAAGTGGGTTATTTAACCGAAAAAGAATGTAAAATAGTTTAAAGTTATCTTATCATTTTCGAGCGATCCATCAACCATGCAACTCTGAAAAATGATTGTTTTTTCAGGAAAAACAGGTCACTGTCATTGCGATTCAAATTTAGAAAGAATATTTGAAAATTAACTTAACACAAGCTCGTAAATTGCCACGAAGAAAATCAAGAATAGACATAATGTTTAACAATGAATAATGATAGCATTGTGGGTGTCATGAGCCACCGTACTTCGACGGCAACTAATCAGGAGAAGAACACAGCTTTAAAAATTAGTTTGTGAGCGTCGTTTTTTATTGGATTTTCTCATTTTCATAATTCTTTTTCACTCATGTGTTTTGCTCCAAATTGAAGAGAGTTCAAAATTATTATTCCTGACATCAATGACTGCAAAGTTTCAGGTTAACGGAGGCAGGGTTGCCTGTTGGATTCGGAGAGCAAGATTCTAAAATCGATCAACAACACACAATATTTGTTGGTGCACTGCACTCATGATGCACAGTAAATTAAATCCTCTATCAAAGTTGAATCCACTTCATATAATGTTATTTGGTACACTTTATTTTAGGTGCATGTTAAATTAAAACAATTACGTAAGCCGAATCTCCTTTATACAATATTGTTTCGTGCACCCTACTCATGCTGAGCTGCCCTGCGTCACAGCGTGCGGGAAGATATCATCTACATACAGCAGCGGCTCCCAACCTTTTTTTCGCCCCGCTCCCTTGAAATCAATTTAATTCTATCCTCTCACCCAAAAAAAAACCAACATATTGCCAATATCCCATTATTTACATTTATCTGAACTTTTTACCTAAACTTTTCACCTGGACTTTACCTGAACTTTATCTGGACTTTATTACTTACTCTATCACAATCCCTGGAATATCGTCTCGCACCCCCAGGGGGGCGAGCACCCCAGGCTGGAAACCCCAGATCTAGAGGCAGATGCAGAAGAGACGAACTGGACCGCACACCTGCGTCACGTCGCCTCCAAGGAACACAAACTCGGACAGCTGAAGACCGCCGGCACCGCTGTGCAAACTTTCTGCAGTTGAGATCAGAGACATGATTCTGCCTCAGTGTAAGCTTACAGTTGAACTTTAGTGCACGTGTGTGGCCTGAAATCAGCGAGTTCTTTGTTTCAAGTATCCTCATTGGTTTGAAGCTAGACTTATCACGCTACAATTTTAAGCGGGATGCTCACGAGAAGAAATTTTGTTATCAGTTAAAGTGGAGATCAGGTATCTTCAAATGTGTTGTGATATAGGGCTTTACCTTACATACATCGGAAAAATTTTCAGCTAATCTTTGAATTCGCTTACCGTGACCAGCCGGCAAGATGCGGATACGCTCAGGACAAACCTTGCTTCTCTACTTCCTCGTATTCCTACAAATTTTTCAAATATGTTACTACTTCATATCACGGGAGCACACCACCGTGCTCTGCTCCTCTGACCAAACCCAGTCCAGTCACGGCCTCAACGAGACGAGTGTCCTGCTGGGGAAACTTAGCATCCTGTCGGACTTGAAGGATGTCTTCATCGAGCAGTTCCGAGGTCTGCAGTTCCGTTCTTCAGGACCTACGGTGTACGTCGTCACTCCGACCTACCGACGGCCTGCGCAGGTTGCCGAAATTACCAGACTTGCGCAGACTTTGATGAACGTCAACTATGTCTTTTGGATCGTGGTGGAAGATGGAGATGTGAGTGGTAGTGAGTTTAAGGTAATGATGGAGGTAGGTAGCCATGTCTGGTAAATTTGCCGAAATTCGAGCAACCTAAATCAGAAATTTTTAGTTTCATAAATTTTGCATCTAGAAAAAAAAGACTCTGACATAAGAGCACAAAAACGTACGTGACAGCTTAGACATCTATATCACAAGCCAATAACATCAATTTTTATGCGGAGATGCTCACTAATTATTGTTATAGAACTGTAATTTATTCGTGCTTATCAGCGTGAATGTAAACTGAAGCAATTTGAATATAACTTAAAGATAAAATTTGACTACGCTTGCTGTATGTGCCCGGATTTCATCCCTCCACAGATTTGATTCAGTCAGAGTGATCCTAATACTGCACAAATATCCACGGTGGATTTAATGTACTTGATATTCTCCAAACCATGCTCGGTACTAGGCTTCACTCTGGAGAGCTGTCTTGTACTTTTTATGGGCATCCATTTAATCATTCTGAATTGATAAAATGTGGGTGTTGTATTACCTAGGTTAATCTAATGTATCTGTTGTTCAAGCTAAGTCATTCTAATCTGTCTATAGTCTAATATACGATGCGGATTTTGTTTAATCTAAGTTAATCTATTGCGGCTGCTGTTTAATCTAAGTAATGTGACCAGCCACTAATGTACGTTGACCTTATTTGGCTGTTTTTAATCTTAGAGTTGTCAAATCTAAGTGAATTTGAATGGCTTTTGTCTGATCATGTTGATCTAATGTGGCTATCGCCTAATCTAAGTAGATCTAGTGAGGCTGCTGTCTAATCTGAGTTAATATTTTATGCCTGATGTCAAATCTTAGTAGATCTAGTGCGGCCGCTGTCTTATTTAAGTAGATCTAGTGCGGCCGCTGTCTTATTTAAGTAGATCTAGTGTGGCCGCTGTCTTATTTAAGTAGATCTAGTGTGGCCGCTGTCTCATTTAAGTTGACATTTCATGGCTGTGTCCACCAGGCGCTCTCCGACACGGTGGCGGCGACGCTGGAGCGCTCAGGCGTGCCCCACATGTACATGGCGGCCTCAAAACCTCAGCAGTTCAAAGGCCTCCTTAACATCGGCCGCGGCGTCTTCAACAGGTCAACTTAACGGCATTTTCAAGCAATTTCAGTTTTCAGAATATTTGATGATCCATTCTAGCAGTTCTAAAACTCACTTGATGAGTGTAAAATAACGGTTCAACGTTCTCTTGTGCACGCAACAATTTGCGATGCACTTTAAAAGGATGATTTCTCCCCTCTGATCGTATGTCATTTCCATGAAAAAGAAATATATTGACCAGAAAAATGAGGGAAAGTAACGGATTTATTTTTCATTCATAATGTAATATTTTTGACGTGTGAGGAAACGCATGAAATAATTTTCCAAAACTTTAGCCCATTTTTCTATAGCGCATCACATACTGTCAGTACAAAACCATGTCAAGACATCATAGGTGAGTACTAGAAAACAGCAACACTTTATATCGAGACACGAGCCTGAAAGTTCTAGTTCCTGAGCATTTTTATGTGTTGTGGAATTGAAAGACCTGAAAATAGATGAGAAAAAGGAACACTTTATTCGCTTTATTACTTTAGATATCATACATCCCCTTGTGCACCCCCACCCCTCTCCTCCTCCAGACGGGCCGCCCTCGACTGGCTGAGGGCAGAGAACAAGCGCGGCGTGCTGTACTTTGCTGATGACGACAACACTTACGACATCAGGCTATTTGAGCAAGTGAGTGGCACAACACTTACGACATCAGGCTATTTGAGCAAGTGAGTGGCACAACACTTACGACATCAGGCTATTTGAGCAAGTGAGTGGCACAACACTTACGACATCAGGTTGTTTGAGCAACTGAGTGGCACAACGATTACGACATCAGGCTATAGGATCAGAACGGTCGTGCAACACTCAAGGCGTCAGCTCCTTGATCCAGCTAAGCACTTCACTTTACACTACTTCTATACTTTAGATGACTCACACAATTTACTCACGCATACACATCTATAACGTAATAAAGTCGCATTGGGAATCCTCTTTGCAGATAATAAATCGAACGTCAAGATGATAAAAGTCTCTAATGTTTCTTTGTGTCAATGTATGATAGTTCATTAAAACATATTGACCTTGTATTTATCAACCAGCGTCAGCAGAATTTCCTAAATCAAATCTAGTCGAAATTCGTCGAATTTGGCGTAGCTGCGTTCAACTCCTAGTGTGCTGGCAAATCATTTAAAATGTATCAAATCATTTAAAAATGTAACCAAGGTAAAGAGTTGCATTTAACATCTAGTGTGTCGGTTCAAATATCAATTTGAAAATGAATCAAAAGTACGCAGCTGCGTTCAACTTCTAGAGTCCTGGATTGTTTTAAAATATATGAAAGCTTAACGCTGGTAGCCAGAGCAAAAACCGGGAACTGGGGGTAACCGTCGTTGCGTCCTGGTGTTCGTTATAAGGCATTTGAAAAATCAATGTCGAAGATGATGTGTATCAGGCTTGATTGATTTGAATAATGCAGTGGCTTCTAAACTTTTTAATTTACCGCCCCGTTCTAAGGAATTTTTTTATCCATGAGATCTTGCCCCTCCCCAAGTGATTAATTATTTTAAAATTTTATGTCATATTATCGAAAAGATGAATTTGCTATGCAAAAATGTTTGTCCAAGATTTCTTGAGCGCTTCAACGCCCCCCAGGGGGCGGTAGCGCCCACTTTAGGAATCATTGGAATAATGCATCCTGCACATGAGTACTTGTGGCCGCAGATCCGGCGGACGGAGCAGGTGTCCGTGTTTCCGGTCGGGATGATCCTCGACTACGGCATCAGTTCCCCCATCGTGCGCCAGCACAAGGTGGTCGGCTTCCATGACGCATTCCAGGTGAACATCACTTGCTCTTACTCAGTTAGCATGGAATATTGCAGCAGTAATTGCTCCTTTTCTGCTCCTCTCTCTTTCTGTTTTTACGGCTGTCTGACGGATTTAAAAATGAGTTTAAGCCAACGTCGGACAATGGGAAAGAATTGTTGTCGAGTTCATTTTTTGACTTCTGAGCAATAGCGATGCGTGAAATTTTTTAAATTAGATTTTGTTTTCAAACAAATATATTTGGGTTAAAATAATCTAAGGCATGTCATCCTTCTAAGTCGTATGCTATGTACTCGTATATTCATGGAACCATGTGCTAATCCATCATTAATTATTCGTTTCTCTTGAAGTCTCATAAGTCACGCATTTAGAAGTGCTACTGTACATGCGTGAGGTAATATACTTGTGTAATGAAAGAAACGATTGACAGAAGAAAAAATTATACGGATTATTTTGAAAGAACATGTTGCCATATTATTCCAGTAAGAAGCTCAATATAAATTAAATTAGATTTTAATAAACTTAGTTTCATTTAAATTTCAATTCTTTTAATGTTTCTGATGGTGGAAACTGGAAAGTCACTGCTGCTACCATCCTCCTAATTTTGGGTGCTCATACACTAACAATATTCCCTTCAATAAATGTAAAAAGATTGAGGAACAGCATCTCCCGGCAGGGAGTCTAGTCCAAATTAGTATTTATGGAAACCATAATGAGCAGAATATTTTCATTGTCCCTTGTGCAATCTGGGCCTAGCTACTCAAACTACCATACCGGCTGCCTTTGTTACGAGCTCTGTTCAGTCCTCTACCCACAGCAGTCCTCTACCCACATCAGTCCTCTACCCACATCAGTCCTCTACCCACAGCAGTCCTCTACCCACAGCAGTCCTCTACCCACATCCGTCCTCTACCCACAGCAGTCCTCTACCCACAGCAGTCCTCTACCCACATCCGTCCTCTACCCACAGCAGTCCTC
>JACJUY010005467.1:43790-59786 GCA_014220935.1 Platorchestia sp. MABIK | reverse complement strand
CGTATGCTACGTATATTACGTATACTACGTGTGCTACGTATATTACGTATGCTACGTATATTACGTATGCTACGTATATTACGTTTATTACGTATGCTACGTGTATTACGTGTATTACGTGTGATACGTATATTACGTATGCTACGTATATTACGTATGCTACGTATGCTACGTATATTACGTATGCTACGTATATTACGTATATTACGTATATTACGTATATTACGTATGCTACGTATATTACGTGTGCTACGTATGCTACGTGTGCTACGTAAATTACGTGTACTACGCATATTACGTATATTACGTGTATACAGCAAGTGCGTGAAGTAATTAATGCGCCGTATTCTCTTCTCACGAAAATGTATGCTTGTGCCATGCCAGTGACATGCAGCTCACATTCATACAAATACGTGCCACTGTGTCAAGTACATGGAGTGGGTAGCCCGTAACAACTAAACTTGCATGCAGGTCCACAATAATTTTTACACCTCCGCTGCCACCCTAAGAATTAGCTTTTGAACAGGTGACTCAGATGCTTCCAGCCCCCCAAATAGTTCAATCGAAAATCTTATTATTACATGAAATATTCCGACTAGGCTACCAAAATATTTCGTTTAGTACTTTTTACGGAAAGTATTTCGTAGAACACTCGAACATAAAAGCGTACTTTGCGCTGTGCTCTTTTTGCCACTATGCGTCATACGGAAGCCACCGCTCCACTCCACTCTTCCTTGCCTTCTTCCTCACCTTTTTTTCCAAATCACCACTCCTCATCTTTTCCCCGCCCTTTTCTCATTCTCTCCTTTTCCCTATCCCATCATCTTCTAACTCTTCCATGACAGCTACTCATTCCAACCCCGCCGTTTCTCAACCCTTCCTCATCACTGCCGTATTTCTTCCCCTTCACCTGCCTCCTCCCTCCTCCATCATTTCTCTACGCCTTCCCAATCATCTCCCATTTCCTTCCTAATCACCTTCCCGTCTTTTCACCATTACTTCCCCATCTTTTCCCCATCACCTCCCCATTCTTCCCCTATTACTTCCTCATCCCTTCCTAATGACCTCCTTCCGTCTTCGCTATCACATTTTCATTCGTTCTCCGTCACCTCCTCCGTCTTCTTCATCACCTCTTCATCCTTTCTCCATCCCCTCCCACCTCCTCCCTCTGCCCCATCCTCGGTGTCCCACAGCAGCGTAATCAGGGCAGCAAACATCCCCAAGTCCCCTCTTACCGGGGCTCATGCAAGCTGAGACTTAGAGGGGAGGAGGAAGGAAGGGGAGAAGTGGCAGGAGGGGCAGAAGAGAGGGGTACAAAGAAGTCTTCTCTCCCACTCCAAAAATCTGCATAACTGTGACTTGATTCTCCCTCGAATGGTCACGAGGATTCAAGAATGGGCAAAAGAATTGCCTCGACACGTGTTTATGTTCACGAAGAAGGTTCTCTAAGTGGACAATGATCGCGTTATCAAATAAAATTCACCGGGAAATTAAATTGACTGATAAGTTATGGAAAACCATGAAGAGAAATTCACAGATGTGTGGATGAAATGAATCTTAGATACTTTCGAAATTATGTCATTTGAAAACAATTAGGAAAATAAAGCCAGCGTACATATTAGAGCGAGAATATCACAGCCAGCAACACTGCGTGTGTCGTGCATGATTTACTTCAAAATTTGCGTCTTTTTCATAAATAAAACGATGAAAATTACCCACGTCTCTGTGCAGTTTCATATCCAGAGGGAGTGTGTGAGTGACGGGACAGATATGACACAACACATGATATGACCGATACGAAGGCACCGAAATGACAGCAGGTATATGATAATATGATATGATGAACATGACATGACCGATACGACGGCACCGAAATGACAGCAGGTATATGATAATATGATATGATGAACATGATATGACCGATACGACGGCACCGAAATGACGGCAGACATTTGAGAATTTGATAGGATCGATATGATGCAACCTATAAGATGAATCTGATGCGCTCAGCCGAATTTGACGGATCTGATAAAACAGAAGTTTCATATTCGCAACCTTAGGACAGGGAAAATAAGTGCATAAAATTTTTGCAAAGCCATTTATGGTGTGGAGTTTGTGAGCGCATCATTGCCATGTTCGGCTCATTTTTGTTTTCTTTGAAATGAACGCTTGATAAATTCAGGGAAATGAGCGGTAAGGTCTTTACGCAATATTGCGGAACACAGAAGTTTCAGAACAAATTTTCTCGTAGCTCCAAAATTCCTTTCGACATTTTTTTGGCTCTGCTCAACTTTCGAGTTCAAGTTGCATTTGGTTCTGCAACTTTGCCCCTCAACTTTAAATGCCTGCTGGGAGGTTTTTAATTTTAAGTTCCCAGTTAGTGAAAACTATCTATGCATTATAACTATCCCGTTTGTTCTTTTTAGCATGTATGTTATTTGTGTCTAGTACGCTATCAAATCAGCATCGCAACATGAGTATAACCTATTTTTTGTTAAAGTAAAGCCTATATTATGTATCTACTAATTGTAAGCGATTAAGGCAGCAACTGCGTGACATAATTTAAATTAGTCGCAACGAATTAGGTGAGGTAAATTTAGAATTAGAAAGTAATTTGAAGTAATTTGTAGCTGAGGTCAGGTCAGAATGAGTTAGTTTAGGATAGGTCATGCAAGGATAGAATTAATTAGGACATGTTAAGACAAGATTAGTTGAAATATAAGAAATCAGGGTAGGTTAAAATAACGAAGGTCAGACACGGAAATTTGAATTGAAAATGAATGCATTAATTTCTTTGCAGGGGCTGTCAGTCCGTATGAAGACACAAAGTAGAGTTGAAATATGAACAAACGATGGAATTTCGGTACTCTTTTCTGACCTTGCCGGTTTTGGAAGCATTTAGGACACAGAAAGAAAGGATGTTTTATTCCAATCAAGCCTTATACATATCATCTTGTTCTTTGGTTTTCAAATGCCTTATAGCTAACACCAGGACACAATGACGGTTACCCCCGGTCATGCCGGTACCCATTTCCGACACCTGGGTAGAGTGGGGAATTGTGGCCGAGTTCTCCCTTTTCCCAACGGGAAGAAACACCGAGCAGCACTGCCGGGATTCGAACTGCCGACACTTTCCCGTGCGGGAAGGGCGCACTCTTTACCACTCGGCCACGGTGACCACACAATCGGGAGCGATTTTACAAGTTAGTTTTTCAAGTGCAGCCATCCTTGCAAGTTCCTCAGGGAGCTTGTGTCGTTTTAGCATCAGGGTATAGCAGCACAGACCAAATAGGGTCTAAGCCATCAACAATTGTGCAAACATGAAAACATCAGGCCAATTATTCCCTCATCTACAATGCCGTTGGACGCGCACGTGCACTAATTTCCATGGTATCAAGCAAATGGTTCTCCAGAGCAGATGGAAAAAGTTCTAAGCCATCTTCAATTTTTAATAAAAAGGTAACTTGAGGCAGAAAAGAGGTAATTCGAGGAAAATTGTATTTTCACATCGATAACAGTTGCGCGTGAACACACGCACCAACATTGCTGGCAACAAACAGAATGTTGTACAAGTAAGAGATACATTCATCTCATCCATTGACCCTTGAATTTGTTAAGCGAACTTAACCTCATCTCGTCAATCCATAACTGATATTCGAACTAAACATCCCAGCAAATTTCTGGTCAGTTCGCCCAACGACCAGCTCGCGAGGGCTTCAGAATGCGTACAAATTTCAGACCACCTTTAAGGCAGACTTGAGAGCGCCTCTTGCCTCTCACTTGGAGACACCCACCAGGCAACACGTAAATAAAAATAGCTCGTTAAACGGATCAATAATCGCACAGCAACCAAATATTATTAGAAGTTTTTTGTGTTGCTAATCATAATTTCACAAGTTTCCGTTCATCTGGGATGGTATTAGCATTTGCTATCCGCTCGATGGCGTGCAGTTATTGCTTAATTGGAGAAATTTATTCCACTAAAAACGGACTTCGAGATTCTCTCGGCATTAGATTTTTGCTCGTTCACACTGTGCGAAATTGCTCACGTGTTACCTCTACACGGAGTGTGTAGACGGAACATGTTCACACGATGCACGCTCACACAATACACATGTGCTTGCAGTGGCCAGTGCAAAATGGCTCGGCCAGTTCAAAATGGTTCATTCGTCAGTATATACATTGATTTTTTTAATCATCAGGTTTGCTGGTTCATGTGTGTGTCTCACACAAGTCGGAGTTAACACATGGAGGGTAATTAGTTAAACTGAAGTTCAATATTCAACCCAAATTTAAAGCCAATTGCAACAATTTAGAAAATAACAAAAAAAAAATGGATAGTGCCTTTGTTTAATTTTAAATAAGTATTTATGAAGACTGAATTTGTGACCACTGGTCGGTCAGCAGCATCATAAAAATCCCCTCCGTGGCCACCGGTGGCGCACTTTGCGATCAAAGCGGTAATACTTCGTTATTGATAATCTGTGAAAGTTAATTTTGTAATCTTCTGGCTTCATTTTTTCTACCATTTCTTTTTCTCAGGCGGGTAACACGAAGAAAAACATTAAAATTATCTAGCTGGCTTGAACTCTTGAATTCAACCGCGTTGTGCAGTAAGCGACAAGAATGCTCTTGCATAAGGTTGTCACGAATACTGGGCGTAAAAAGATAAGGGCAACATAAATTTAGCGCAGCTAAGCAGGGTGTGCCAAATTAACCCGAGATCTTATAGTAAATGGTAGTCATGGTATCACTGATACACTCTTGCTTCCAGTAATAGTAATCGCAGTAAAATAAATCCAGTAATATCCCAGAAATTGCCATTCAACTTCAGAGTGAGGATTTTTTTAGCCCGCTCTGTACCATAGGGTGTGTCAAAAATACACTCTTCCTCCCAACAACAAGGAAAATGGGAATCATTTAATCAATTTCTAAGTTAATGTCATTTAGCGCCAGAATTTTTCTATTTTATGAGGCTTGGCCTACTTCGTGACGATGGTAGAAGAAACAAGGTAGGGTCAAACCAATCTTTGTTTTTGTCGACGATGTGGCAATGCTGACGTCATGACAAAGAACGATATTGCATGTGGCAACACTTCTAGCTCCAAATCTGTCACCACTATTGTCCATAGCGATATGTCGCAATGGTGACGTCATAAAGTTTGTTTGAAATGAAGCCGTTCTATTGGTTAGCTGAATAAGAGGAAGTGTATTTTCCTCCATCATCATATTATAATTCTGCTTGTTCCTTCCTTAGTTACTTCGTAAGTACTGGTAGTCCGTCCGTTGCGCTTTCGTCCAAGTTCACTTTGCAGTATCATGGATACCGAATTCCACAGTGTAACATTTAAAGATGACCTTTACATGCATTGATATGTTAGACATTTTATCAGGATACGTTCGGTTAAGTTAGGATAGGTTAGGTTAGGATATGTCAGGATAAAATAGGTTAGGATACGTTAGATTAGGTTAGAATAGGATAGGTTAGGATATGTTAGGTTAGAATATGATAGGTTAGCATAGGGTAGGTAATGTTGACGGAATTTTTTACTGGCCCCCCTAGCTTAACGTTGACATTGTTTGTGGAATTTCCACGGGTGCTGCCAGCAGCCACCCCTCGCTGCCTTCTCTCCAGTCCGCCCTGACGCCAAGCTCTCCACTCGAGACCGAGACGAGTACGTGGGGACAATTGCTGCCGACAATGTACTTGTAGCCCCGCTGCTTGTTTCTCATTTAAATTTCGAAATGTGGAGCACTTAAAAACGCACGGCTGAGTGTCGACTCATTACGCAGGACAAATCTGGGCCGAGTTTACTCAGCGTTGCTATTTACTCATCCCAGAACGAGAGGGAGAGTTGTCTGTTTCAGCTGTTATTGTCGGAGTAGCAGCCGTTCAGTCGTGCTCGAAAAGAGTTGCTGGCGCTATTTCGTGTTCTAATATATTCCAGTACGTATTTCATTTAGAATTACTGAGAAACATAAAGTTGAGGTCGTGAACCAAGAGAACTCTGTTGAACCAAGGGAAATACTTTGGCTGCAAACGATGAGCTTACACCGGCGAGATAATAAATGTGCGCACGCGCGCCGGTCGTAGAATATCTCGAGGCCGGTAACGAGAAGCAAATGTTGACAAAAGTGGCCTGGCTTTGCTGAAGGAAGCAGTCATGATACAGCTACCCTGCACCGGTATAATGGTGTGCCAACCGGTGCATCAATGTACAGAACTATGAGTCACTCTCAAACCTTTCCCTTCTCGGAGCTCTCGCAAAATTAAATGCGGCTCTAGTTCCAGGATATCAGGAGCCCCCAACGGTTGTCTCCGTTCCTTGTGAAGCGTTCCGAATGAATTCAAAGTTTTCAAATACAGAGGACATTCTGGGAATGGAACATTTTTATCCTATCTATTTATACTTTACCGTTCTGAAAAAAATGGACTGTTTCACTCGGGTATCTTATATCCAGAGTAGGGAGATTTTGAAGATCCTGATGTTTGAATGGCACAAATATAATGTTGCCGGGATGATGATTAGGTCAAAATAGAATCTTACCGGGATGATGTTGATGTGAAAATAGAATATTGCCGTGATGATGTTGAGGCAAAAATAAAATATTGCCGGGATGATGTTTATGTGAAAATAGAATATTGCCGTTATGATGTTCAGGCAAAAATAGAATATTGCCGGGATGATGTTCAGGCAAAAATAAAATATTGCCGTGATGATGTTCAGGCAAAAATAAAATATTGCCGTGATGATGTTCAGGCAAAAATAGAATATTGCCGTGATGATGTTCAGGCATAAATAAAATATTGTCGGGATGATGTTAATGTGAAAATTGAATATTGGCGGGATTTGTACAAAAATACTGTTCAAAGTACTCAAAACTAATTTCAGCTATTTGCACACTACTACAAACTACTTAAAAATCCCCAGAAACAACTCAAAACTTCTCACAGTCATTCGAAACTACTTCGAAACTTCTCTTTGAAATCTAAGGGCCGCCAGCGTGTGTGTATGTGTTTGACTGTGTGTGTGTGTGTATGTGTGTTTGATTGTGTGTGTGTGTGAGTGTGTGCTTGTGTGTGTGTAGAGTTTGCTCTGCTGAAATACAAAGAAGTGTTGCTCAAGTTTAAATTGCATCGTAGTTCTTTGATGAATTTCTAGTGCATCACAAAATAAGTGGTGAATATAATTTTTATTGACTTCCGGCACTTATCAAACTCAGAATGAAACATCATGTTTCCAAATAGATTGATGACAATTTTTTATTCAGCCCATTAACATTTTGACTGCGGCAACCAAATATTGAATTCAACACTAAACTCAAATTTAAAGTCAACTGGAGTAAAATATTTTGAAAATAGCAAAGATGAACTAAATCGTGCTTTCATTTAGCCTTGATTAAGTATTTATGAAAATTGAGTTTGCGACTGCTGGTCGGTCAGCAGCATTATGAAAATCACCTCCGTGTACTACCGGTGGTGCACGTCGCAGTCAAAGTGTTAACCCAAATATTCGGGGTAACTCAGTGAAGTGCAATCTAAGGACATAAGCATGGAGCGAGGAATATCTCCTTTTGTGTGCCCGCCACTCCACCTCACTCATAACCCGTTCATACCGCCACTCCACCTCACTCATAACCAGTTCATACCGCCACTAAACCTCACTCATAACCTGTTCATGTATATGAGCGTGCACATCTAAAGTAAGATGTGCGTGCGTGGTTCATCCAAAAAAATATGTTCACGGTAAACACGATCATCCTAAAATCAGATTCAAAATCCGCAATATTTTCAAAAATCAGAACCAAATTTGCAATATTTCTTTAAATCAAACCAAAATTCCCAATTTTTTCTAAAATCAGAACCAAAATCCGCAATATTTCCTGAAATCAGAAACAAAATCTGCAATGTTTCCTGAAATCAGAAACAAAATCCGCAATATTTCCTGAAATCAGAAACAAAATCCGCAATGTTTCCTGAAATCAGAAACAAAATCCGCAATATTCCCTAAAATCAGAAACAAAATCCGCAATATTTCATAAAATCAGAACCAAAATCCGCAATATTTCCTGAAATCAGAAACAAAATCTGCAATATTTCCTGAAATCAGAAACAAAATCCGCAATTTTTCCTGAAATCAGAAACAAAATCCGCAATATTTCCTAAAATCAGAAACCAAATCCGCAATATTTCCTAAAATCAGAAACAAAATCCGCAATATTTCCTAAAATCAGAAACAAAATCTGCAATATTTCATAAAGTCAGAAACAAAATCCGCAATATTTCCTAAAATCAGAACCAAAATCCGCAATATTTCCTAAAATCAAAAACAAAATCCGCAATATTTCCTAAAATCAGAAACAAAATCCGCAATATTTCCTTAAATCAGAAACAAAATCTGCAATATTTCCTAAAATCAGAACCAAATTTTGCAATATGTGCACGAGACGCAGCCACGGCCCGGCGCGCTGGCTGCCAAAATAATAAAGCAAATCAAAACAAGCGGCGGCGCAAGGACAATAAACATTTGCCCAGCATGTTCTATAACAAAGTTGGTCTCTGCAAGTTCAACTCGAGCGGCAGCGTTCACACGGGAAGCGCCACCGGAAAAAAAGAGCCGTTATGATATGCTCAGGGCGAGGCTCGTGTTTTGTTCTAGACCCAATTCTCTTTGGAAGAATTTCATGCGCCTATGTTAGCGTTTTTCCCTCCCAGGGTACCCCAAAACTCGGGGAATAAGAGGGGAGAGTTAGGGTTTTTCCCTCCCCAGGCTAACCCAGACTCGGGGAATTTGAGGGTGAGTTGGAGGGAAGAACTGCCAGTTGCGGCCTTGTTTTGCGCGAGATTTCGCCGTCTGGTCGCTGCCATAATCCAACTGGCGGTTTTTGAGTGGAGTAATTGGGTTTGGTGGCGATGCTCTTCTGCTTTGAGCTTTGTTGTCTGTTCACCGTTGTTATGCATTACAGTTATTGCATCTTGGCTCCATGCCGTTTTGTGTACGGTTGTTGTGCATTACTGTTATTTATTTTTGTTTCCAGGCGGTTCTATTTACCGTTGTAATGCATTACTGCTATTTATTATCATTTCTATGTTCTTTTCATTTACCGTTGTCATGCATTACTGTTATTGCTTTTCGGTTGCATGCCGTGTCGGTGTGTGTCGGGATACCGTGTTTCCATGTTGTGCTATTTTGTGTCATGTTGACATGACACAAAGTCTACAAGTCTACAAGTCTACACTACAAGTCTACAAGTCTACGGTAAGTCTACACTGTAGTCTGTTTTGTATTCAGTCTGCAGATGGCAGAGTGACAGTGTGGTCTGTGCTGCATCACAATAGTCTGCAGAACGGTAAAGTAATCTCGGCAGCATCAGCATAGAGTGTAAAGCATCAGTGTACCAGGGTATTTAGTGTCAGTGTAGTGAGTGTACGGGCAGAACACATGGTCTGCAACGCATTATTGCTGCACTAATTGCGTCATTGTGGCCGTCACAGCGCTATTGTGTCAATGAACATTAGTTCACACAGCAGCAGTGGAGTCAGTGCTTGTAACGGCAGAGTGGTGTGTTCAGACGAGTATACTGTATGTCCTTCATTTAATTAGCTCAATATAGCAAGCAAATCAATACCAACGTAAATATGTGATGAGCTTATATAAAATTTCGAACAGAAGTTGGTCGAGTTTTTCGCAGAAGTGTGAGTGAATAACATTTGTTTTCACCACATCAAATCTACATTCATTTGTGGGATGTTTTAATGAGCAGCATGATGTACTCTAGCAAATTTTGTAGCTTAAGTTTTAATTGATACACATTGCGCTCGGCTGCAGGAGAGAGCGCTTCTATCATAATTAACAATTCCCGTTTCTTTGTTCCAGGTATTTCAATTCTCCCCCTGGCATAAGTGTCATCCTTGAGAGATGTTCTGCGCGAGGAAAGTAAGGCGCATTTCTTCTGATGTATCTACACTGTCGTCCATACACAATCCTTGCCTGCACTAGATGTGAAGTTTAATAAATGAATAATCATTTTGATAATATTGTGGATAAATGCTGTTAAAATTTATTTGCAACGTAGCCAAATAAATTAACGAGTTAAGGTAGATAATTTTTCGTTTTTCTTGACCTTGGCGCAGTCACGGGAATTTCGTGAGTTCTAAACTGTAGACAAAATTTTGATATGCGAGATCAGGCCTTCTTTTTAAAGCTTCTGAGGGATTTTTTCAAGTGCAGTGATAACCAACAAACCTATTATCAATACCATGCGGCGACTAAGCTGAGAATTGATAAATGGTTTCAAATTAATAGTTAAGTCTTCTCACTAATTTTTCTCAACTTGCTACTATTCTCAATTTACTACTCTAATACTCTCTACGTTGAGATGTTTTTTGATTACATCATAGTATCACTTGGGAATAAGAATTATACTGACGTTATAATGGCATCCTCCTTGAAAAGTGCAATCCGTTTTCTAATGAGGGCTATAAAAAAGATGCTGACACCAATAAGAATTGTGAGGGTGTGCAATCTCTTGAAGTCTTCTTTCTTGATCACTCATTGCGCCAGCCAACTTGTTGCAATGAATTGCTCTAGTAGAGCAACAAAGAACTAGCTTTCTAGAGCAATATTCAGGGCTCTCATTGGCTCATAAGAGTGAGGGCTCTCATTGGCTCATTAGAGTGAGGGCTCTCATTGGCTCATTAGAGTGAGGGCTCTCATTGGCTCATTAGAGTGAGGGCTCTCATTGGCTCATTACCTTTGATTCGAGGCACAACATTCTTACTCGTGGTCTCGGCCTCCGGGGCAGAGACAGAGCAGACAGAGCAGACAGAGCAGACAGAGCAGACAGAGCAGAGACAGAGTAGAGATGACGCAGAAATGGACCAGAGACAGAGCAAAGGTGGGGAAAAGACAGAGTACAGATGGACCAGAGACGGTTCAGAGCAGAGATGGTCAGAGACAGAGTAGAAATTGAGCAGAGATGATTCAGAGACAGAGCAGAGATATAGCAAAGGTGGAGTAGAGATGGAGCAAAGATGGATCAGAGATGGAGTAGAGATGGAGCAGAGATAGAGTAGAAACGGAGTAAAGATGGAGGAGAGGCAGAGTAAAAATGCAAAGGTGGAGCAGAGGCAGAGCAGAGATAGAGAAGAGACAGAGTTGAGATAGATCAGAGATGGAATAGAGATGAAGCAGAGACAGAATAGGAACGGAGCAGAGATGGAGCAAAAGCAGAGCAGACCATAATGCTGGTGTAAACAGTGGTGTGTGATGGTTACAAGTCTGTATGAAGCTCAAGTGACTTGTTACGCTCATTATAGAGCGTCCTTTTTCCAATAAATTGATCTGTCATTTATAATGGAGACATAATGGTTAGTTTTGGGATACAAGTTTTAAAAATTAAACGGGTTTTGTTCGCATTGTTCTTTTCATGATTTTTATTTATGAATGAATGTGTCATGAAAATAAAGAGTCGCCAACGATTCAAAGTTACTTTTATATATCCTTACATTATTTTTTTTTTTTCTCGTTTGACGTTCACTATCCAAGCATGTCACGCTCACTATCCCAGTTTGTCACGCTCACTATCATAGTTTTTCCGGCTCACTATCATAGTTTATCACGCTCGCTATAATAGTTTTTCACGCTCACTATCATGGTTTATCCCGCTCACTATCATGGTTTTTCACGCTCACTATAATAGCTTTTCACGCTCACTATCATGGTTTTTCACGCTCATAATCATGGTTTATCACTCTCACTATCATGATTTATCACGCTCACTATCATGGTTTATCCCGCTCACTATCATGGTTTTTCACGCTCACTATAATAGCTTTTCACGCTCACTATCATGGTTTTTCACGCTCATAATCATGGTTTATCACGCTCACTATCATGATTTATCACGCTCACTATCATGGTTTATCACGCTCTCTATCATGGTTTATCACGCTCACTATCATGGTTTATCACGCTCACTATCATGGTTTATCACGCTCACTATCATGGTTTGTCACGCTCACTATGATGGTGTCAGTTGAGCGAAGAAGCAATCTGAAGCAAGAAATGCTGCTCGTAGCGCTTACTGGATATGGACGACTAAATCTCGGAACATGTGTCAGTGAGAAAATAAAAATACTATCTATTGCGAGCCTATAATAACATCAGGCCAATTTCTGAAAGTCAGTTCGAAATGCAATAAAAGAAAATATCAATAAGCTTCTGTTACTTAAAAGTTCTTTCGCAAATTTTTAGTTACTTCATGAGATCTTACAATTCATCGGTAACTTCTACATTGTATATAGTGTCATTTCCAGCCTGTGTTAACGAATTTAAATCATGAAAGTAATTACTTTTAGAATTCCTTGAATATTAATTTTTCAAAAAAATCAAAGTTTTTTCGGTGTTCGTAGCAGCATTTATAAACATTCAGTGGAGTTATATATTCTGATGCATAAAATTTAATCACGTAGATCATTGGGCCATTAACATTTTTTGAAGGGGGTATTTTTGGCACCGATACGAATCGCAAAAATGTAAAATATTAGCATTCATTGGTGTCATAAATTCTGATATGTGAAGGAGACACTTTTAGATGATCAAACCATTAACACATTTTGAAGTAAGCATCTATGGGACCAATTAATGGAATTTGAAAACATAAAAGTGAATGTTATCGAGATCGTCAATAAAAATTCCGCCATCGAGCAGATAGAGAACCAGACGCACACGCTGGACGACAACAACACGATTCCCGGCCTTGGAATTAAGGTCGTTGCAGTCATTGAAGGATTCCAGGCATTCCTGTTGGCCAGCCACTCGATTTGTTGGTGCCACTTGAAAATTTTCTAGCGCTTTTTGTTGCGAGTTTTTTGAGAGTCTCGCTCTCCCAGCGCCGTCCTTCCGTGTCCAGTCTTTGGGAGACGTCATCTGATATCTGGAATGCGATTCCTGGCGGCAAGAAATGGACCTTGAAACTTCCTCTGCATTCCAGTCACCAACGCGACACACACACACTGCAGGTGTGATGAAAAATGATGCAGGTGTGATAAAAAAACATCTGGGGGAAGATGTTGAGCGAGAATTTAACTCGAGAAAAGGGATGAATACGGACTAACATCCCTTAGGGATTCTCAAACATTATTATTGATCTTTAACTTTTTACAACTGATCTTTCACCCCAACTTTGCTTTCTTTAAATGGAATATAGCTCATTATATTTAGGTTCATAATATCTAAATAGAACATGGCTCATTATATTTAGCTTCACTACATCTAACATAAATAGAACATGGCTCATTACATTTAGGCTCATTAAATATTTGCTACATAAATTTTTATTCTTATCTATGTTCTAGCAAAATCCTTTAAGGACAGATGAAGAATTTCTGAACACCCGAAGTATGTGATCATTTCTTTTCGCTCGACTCAAGTGGTGCAGAGAAATAAGAGGTGTGGAAAAATATTTGTCTAATGCTTTAATTATTTGAAGGTATTTTTTCTGGTCTGTTGCATGCCGCTGCGACTATAACCCTCAAAAAACAAGAGGTAGAAAGATGTGTTAATTCATCGTGAATTGGTCTGCTATTACAGGAATTACATGCAATTTTGCTGAATGCTTACCACCAGCCACAAAGTCTTAAAAATATCTCATAGTTAAATTTGTCAAGAGTTTCATACATATGTTTCTTGGTATACAAGCCGTCCTTGCCTAGTTACTTCAGCTCGAAGTCACGCGAAATGCCCGGAGAAATTACCGTAGACTATGTTGAACCTCTGAGAGTCGTGAGCATCGTTTCCGCGTTTCATCAAATGAGTTAATTCTTACACTAAACTTGCTGAAATAAACTTAAAACCAAATAACTAATTGAGGGACATACATCAGTTGATAGTTCTTACCATCAAAAATTCTCTAACTCTTTTTTACACGAGGTAATCATTCTTCAAAAGCGCTGCCACTCCCAGTTAGTTATACAACTTGAAGCAAAATAAAGCATGCCCAGTTACTGCAGGCTGGACCAGCCCAGTTAGGCCGGTTAGCTTAGCAGCAATTGCCCAGTGGATGGATGTTCAACCCTCACGCAAACGGTAGGGGGGGAGGGGGGGGCAGAGGGGAGGCAAGGGGGGCATGACATGAGTGGGCATGACTGATGAGACCAGACATGAGACATACGGCTCAACACGCCATGTTCGCATGCACGTGACTGCCGAGGCCGCCTGCTGAATTTACTGAAAGCCACGTTAGCTGAATTTGCTGAGTGCTCCACTAACTGAATTTACTGAAAGCCTCGTTTGTATAATTTACTGAAAGCCCAAGACTTAACTTGCTGTAGCATTTGATAGACTGTCAACTAAATATGTTGACAGTCGAATGTAGTCAACTGACTATTTACTTGCATGCTGACGGCATGTAAATTGAAATGTAAAGTCTGTCTTGTGGTCTTGACATTTGGCTTTTACGAGTGTGGTGGCGACTGACTCGAGCTAAACCACGCTCATTCACTCCAGTCCTAGTTATTCATTCCAGTCACATTTAGTCATTCTACCTTAGTCACACTCAGCCACTTCAGCCATATATAGCCATTCTAGTCTGCAGTGACTGTACAGCACAGCATCGTGCAGTGACTGTGCCGCACAGCATCACACCCCCAGCAAATAAAAAGGAAGAATAAAAGCCCCCTCTCCCTCGATTTAATTGCGCTCCCACCTCGCATGAATTAAATCTACATACTAAACAAGCCGCATACATCTCCTGCATTAGTGCCGCGATGCAAAGTATCTCCGAGGGTAAAATGAACAGCATTTTGCTACTCGCCCTCAAGGCAGGTCGTGGCTTCATTATTTTCACTAGTCCACCTCCTTTATTTGAAATAAGAAAGAAAGCGAAGTGAAAGAAATACAGTTAAAAAAATTTAAATCTCTCGAGAGTTAATGAGGCCGAGTGCACACGGCCCGTCAAAAACGTACAATAATGTTCGACAAATCACATGACACGAGTTTCGACTTCCTGAGAATTCACGTGATATTCATTCCTACTCGAATCTGATGGATTAATACACTGGAAATTGTGGAGCTGATGAAGCGTGTACCACAGATACGCTCATCATACACTGCAGGCTGGCTTCGGACAGACGGACAGACAGACACACAGACACCACTCTTATTATAATGTAGATTCTCGTGGTGCGCGAAAATTTTTGTCGAGTCATTACTGTCTAACGTCGAGCTTTGATGTTCTTGTTATGTTCAGGGTGACTTAGGAGTAGTTCAGGCTCCGTTAATCGCTCAATTATTGTGAGTTGCTTGTGAATATTCCTGAAAATGTTTAAACTGAATTCTCAGCATTTTTTGTTTGCCTGTTCTATATATAACATGAAATACACTGCGCTTCAAGTGTTAGAAGTTTTAAAGTTCTTCGGTATTTAGCCAGGAAATAACGTTAAAATATACGACACATTAAAAAAAACTTACGAAACCTACTGTAACTAAGGTATCTCTGAGTAACATATTTGTTACATCTTCCAAATCTTTGAATGATGCTTTTGATTTTACTTCGCGCCGGCGACTGTTTTTGTCCTTCTATTATTAGAGCAACATTTTAGACTTTGAAGACAAGGGACCTTGAATTTGATGAAGCTTTCTCAATACTTTATCTGTGTCATCACGGGAGGTTACATCACGTTTCCCCGAACCCAAATGAAATTCCCTGATTGATTCTTCTCTCGTTTCTATGCACTTAATTTTTTTCACACTTCCACTACCATCCAAGGATAATATTCATAATACGTTAAAATTCTATTATTAACATTACACAACACATCCTTTACACAACACACCCCTCACGCAACACACACTCACACAACACACCCTCACACATCACAGCCTCACACAACACACCCTCACACAACACACCCTCACACATCACAGCCTCACACAACACACCCTCACACAACACACCCTCACACAACACACCCTCACACAACACACCCCTCAC
>JACJUY010005467.1:9287-39405 GCA_014220935.1 Platorchestia sp. MABIK | reverse complement strand
ACTCTCACACAACACATCCCTCACACAACACACCCTCACACAACACACCCCTCACACAATACATCACTCCCACAACACACCCCTCACACTACACATCCCTCACACAACACACCCCTCACACAACACATCACTCACACAACACCCCCTCACACAACACACAGCCAGCGTGAGGCCAATGGCAGGTATCGCATGCCTGACGCTGTGTGATGTCAGTGCGTGATTACGATCACAGGAGGAGGCGCGTATTGATTGTCTGCAGTGCGTGACCTGGGAGCTTTTGTTCACGTCGGCACCTGCGAGCAGCACTGACGAGCCGCACTGACGGGCAGCACTGACGAGCAGCACTGACGAACAGCACTGCCGATCAGCACTCACGAGCAGCTCTCACAAGCAGCACTCACGAGCAGCACTGACGAGCAGCACTGACGAGAAGCACTGACGAGCAGCACTGACGAGCAGCACAGAGGAGCAGCACTGACGAGCATCACTGACGGGCAGCACTGACGAGCATCAGGCACTACAGAGTGCCTCATGTCTGCCAGGTGTCCTTGCTCTGAGGGTTTTTGCTCTGAGGTGAAATTTTCGAACATTAGATGGCGTTATTGTTCCGACGAAGAGACTTCAGCAGAAGTTTTTCTGTGCGCATGGCTGCATTAAGCGCTGTGTTCACGGGCCAAACTACAATTTGAAGAATTTCAAAGTGAAATTTTAGCTGAAATAAACAAGCTCAAACTTGTGGATTTGGAAACGAAGAAACAGCACGTACGGCCGCCAACTTAACAGATGCTTTTAAATTCTTCGGTTCACCTCTAGGATTTCGTGAATAATTTGAAATTCTGACCTCTGGATCATCCAGAAGTGGTTATGGTCAGATTATGGCCGTAATGAAGTACAAAACATTGATGATAAATGTCTTTAATTAATTAATTATCATGAAATGTCTTTAATGTCTTTAAATAAATGTCTTTAATGGAATTAATTAGTGGTGTGAGGAGAAAACCCTCTTCCTAGATTTTTGTGTGGCCCAAATGTTCATCTAGAATGATAAAACTGTGGTTTGTTATCTAAAGGAATAAAACTGTGGTTTGTTATCTAAAGGAATAAAACTGTGGTTTGTTATCTAAAGGAATAAAACTGTGGTTTGTTATCTAAAGGAATAAAACTGTGGTTTGTCTATCAATTCTATTACCTCGTGTGGTTTGTCCATCAGGTGGGGACCTTAACATTAAAGGACTTTAAAAAAAGCAACATGTTTTGTATTTTATGTCTCCAATTTTCATGGAAATAAAAGGTTTTACTTTTATTTCATTTATTCTTGTTCAAAGCACAGCTGATCAGTCCACACGTCAGTCTGACTTGTGGAGTAAGCATCCGTTCTTTTAATAACATATACCATGAGCTGCTTATGCGAAGTATTTATCCACGAATCATCCTTCAGTGAACCATTCTAAAAAATTCGTCTTTGTAGCGTGATTCCTAGCTCCTGCATAATGAATTTAGAAGTGAAGACATGAGATGAGAGTTTTTGCTTCGATATGATTCTGTATTAGAAAGTTGTCTCGAGCGAACACGATGAGAACTCTCAACTCATTTCGAGCCACAAAGACCTGAATAAAGAAACCTCCGTTTTTAGTCTCTGTATAACATCGCGGGTACAGAGGTGTAGTTTGTTCATCAACTTCAAAATACATTCACACTGGAGGCACGAACGATCCAAGAAGTGTTCGCATATCTCAAGTTTCCACAAATGATTAATTAACTACGAGCTCTGCCCTCACATCTAGATAGATCTCGATTTTCAAACAACGACATTTTTAGTGAGATTTCAGCTTTACTCAATCTGTTGCGTCGGGTAGCAGAGCCGTGGGAAACCAGAACTTTATAGCTCGGTTGTCTGCATCATTTGACTGAATTTTGAGCGAAATCCTTTCATTGTGTGCAAACAAATCTGAGCTCAGAGACGCGGTGTGTCGCACATCTGCGCATTTTGAGCGGATAAATCACATGCACCATCAGGTTAAATGAGTGCTGCCTTCATTCCACACATACAATATTACTCTTCAACTCCTTCTCAACTGTGTAAACAATTTAAACAATTTATTTACCACAAGTGATCCAGCAATAGATTGTATCTCATGTCTAGTACAAAGGACACATTTGAGGATAGCTATTTGTGGGCCGAATAAGTTCAGCGACTCCTAGGGCATCCAATCATCAAAGCTATTTCAAGGTGTACAGTAATGTGTAACTTAATTTACTTAACCTAGGGACATAGAATAATTTCGTGAACAAATTCTCTTTTCTTTTTCTTCCCTTTCATTGAGTCATCAGTCGTCCTGACATTTCTGAGCAGTCATGGCAGTGCTGGAGCTCGGACACGTCACGATTACGAGTAGTCAGTCTAGAAAAAACATAAAGTTTTAACGTGGTGGCTGCTTCAGAAATACCAAGTGAACTGCACGACTGGTAATTCAAGTAAAGGGAAGAGAAAGAAAAGAGAATTTGATCACGGAGCTACACTGTTTGCATGAAGTTGAAGAGTAATTGTTGTGTGGGGAATGAAGGCAACACTGATTTCAACCTGGCAGTGTATTTAGGCTTGACGTAAACAATTTATAATTACGCACCATGAAATTACACCGCGTGAAATGTGTTAACACTGCATGAAATATACTGTTACCGACTAGAGCGAGTTGTTGCCGTGTGAATTGTGTGATTAACATGCGAATTGCATTACCACTTGCACGTGAGTTGTGTTATCGCCGTGTGGATTATGTCTCCGACGTCTAGAAGAGTTATTCATGTTTTCCACATGCTAATTCTGCAAGTTTTTCACGATCTAATTTTCTTCCTAAATTTTGATTCACTCGAACGAATACTCATAAAATAGGACCTTTCAGGTAAAAATATAAGGCTTTAAGACTTTCTTCTACGCTTGCACAACTCGTGCAAATATTCTCTTTAGTTCAAGAATGTCGGAGTGCTGCAAGAAATGATGTCCTAGAGCTGGCAAATTCATACCGCATAACCTGTGGCCATAACTACAATACAGGGTTATACTTCTGCTCCATGAACAACAGGCCTTGTACTCTGGTAGTTTAATTCACGGTTGAGTAAACAAGGTAGTGTCTTTTCTATGGGGAAAATACACCTCCACTTGTTTGGTTAGCCAAAGAACGGCTTCATTTCAAACAAACTTTGTGACGGCACCATTGCGACATATCGTTGGGCCAACAGCGGTGCCAGATTTCGGGCTAGCAGTGTTTCCAGATGCAATATGAACGCTGCTATTGGTTCGTTGCCATGACGTCAGCATTGCCACACGGTCAACGAAAAAAGACTGTTTTGACCACCTTGTTTCTTCTACCTTGATACGTCTATATGAAACCCGAACCATATATCAGAATTAAACTGTCGTATGGTTCCGGTATCGTATATACATATATCGGTAAGTGGATATATTTCTTGCGGACACCCTGTATATGTGAAACATTTTATACCTTTACTACATGAAAAACAGGCCTTCTACGCTGAAAGTTTATTTTCCCAAATCACGTATTCTGTCTACGTTAATAATAATGAAGTCATTTGCCTCTGTTGCGAGAGCAAAGTTTATACGGGGACGTCGGGTTCGGTTTCGGTGCCCTGCCTGTAGTCTCCACCATATCACAACCCCCCCCNCCCCCCATCCCACCTGTGGGGGATCAAAGAGCATACTAGCGAAGCTCTTATCAACTTCAAAAGAAACAGTGCTGAATACGCTTCATACCTCCCCCCTCCTCACCCCCCCACCCCAGGACTGGGCAGAGGGATACTAAACATGGCTCTATAGTGAAGAGAATTACTGAGTATCATCGAGAACAAGGCATTACTCATTCATTGAGAGCGCATGCGCTCATGAGAATGAAGTGTTTTACATGAAATACAGTGGACAATGTTGGGTCATTGAAGCTAGTGCACACACTGTGATGCGAACTCACAGCACGGGAAACAAGAAATGGTTTTTGCTCTGAATTCCAAACGACGGGCGCCATACAGTATGTCCCATAAAAACCCGAACCGAGTATGTATTTATTGTCCCGTATCAGTAATACCAACGTAAGAATACCATAAGCATTAAATTTCCTTCAAAATTATCATATAGAAAAGGTACTACTGATCAGAATGGTATCACTGAAACGGTAAAATAAATACTCCGGTCGGGTTTTTGTGCGACATGCTGTATTAGAAGAAATGGGCCTATTTCTAGGAGGATTTCTTCATAACTGTCTGGGAAATCTCCCCTTTAGGATAAAAAGGTACTTTGTTCTTATGTGATATGCTGGATTTTAAGATGATCTGTTGAATTTGAGGTTGACGAATGTTCGTCACAGATTTCTCTTCGCGACAGAGTTGGTCAAGTTACTGTTTATTTGTACCGAAGACTGAAGGACCGGCTGGAATAGGGATGGAGACTATTGTTGCTTCAGATTTCCTTTATTGAATTACATTGCATCTAACTTTGCATGTTGCGAAAGACCATCATACTTTAGGTGAGTTTCGTAAATTTCAAGAACACTAAACAATTTTCTGGGGCCTGCATCTGTTTCAAACTATGAGCGGCAGTTGAACGAGAGCTGTTAAAATTCAAATTGTCACTATAATCTCTAATGATTATTCACGTAAATAAAATTATTAATCTTAGGCCTTACTTTACCATTGAGAAGCATTGAATTTCACAGCAGGAATAATACTTTGAAGAGCAGCTAGTAAATTTATTACCAGGTATTCTTTTATTCTAACAATGAACAATTAACAAAAGAAAAAGAGACAATTCTACACAGTCATTTGGTAAGCACGCAAAGCACGAAGAGATCGTGTTAGGTGTGCAGAAACTTGGTCAGGTCGCGTTAGGTGTGCAAAAACTTGGTCAGGTCGCGTTAGGTGTGCAAAAACTTGGTCAGGTGGCGTTAGGTGTGCAGAAGTTTGGTCAGGTCGCGTTAGGTGTGCAGAAGTTTGGTCAGGTCGCGTTAGGTGTGTGGAAACTTGGTCAGGTAGAGACTTGTTTGCTGATTAATTTTTTAGTCTCAAGGTGCGATGCATGAGCTGGCCGAGTTTGATACACGACCTTTGCATTTGTTGACTTCAGCTCTTTGTTGAGCAGCAGACTGTGTTGAACTTGTGTGGCTGTGTGTTGTACGCTGCGCTCATATGTGTTTTGTAGCAATAAACGTTAATGGGTTGCAGAACTGAGAGCTTTGCGGGAGTGGTCTTGGTTGGTAGCGCTGGGCTTGAGTTGATTTTGAATTTCTCGTTCAGGTGATTGCAAGTTTCGACGTAGGAGTGTTTGTTGACGCGTTGAGTGCGGCGGGTTATTCTAAAGTTTAATATTCAACTGCAATTAGGGTCAAATTTTAGATTAATTTTGAAAATAACGAACTTTAAATAGATCGTGCCTTCATTTAGTTTCCATTAAGTATTTACGAAAATTGAGTTTGTAACTGCTGGTCGATCAGCAGTGTTATGAAAATCCCTCCGTGACCACCGGTGGTCATGTCGCACTCAAAGCGTTAATGGACTATTTGAAATTTTTATTTTTTCTTCTCCTGGATCTGTTGGAATAGTCATTAGACGTGCAGAATTTGTTCCAAATAAATAGTCTATGAATATGAATTCATGTTTCCATGAGCTTACTTGTCTGTAAGCATCTCTTGTTCTTGCTGTTTTCTTATAAGGAAAGAAATGCACTGAAAATGCGTTTAAATGTTAAAAGTAAATAAAAAAGACTTTTGGGATGTACTTCGGCAGGCAAGTTATTTGCATGATCCATCATGTTAAGATCGTCATGATAAATAAATTTACATTCTCCATGCCATTTCAAATTCCAATCTGCACGCTATTTTGAATTACAATCTTCAGGCTATTTTAAATCACAACCGCATGTAATTTCTAATCCCACTCTGCACGCTATTCAGTGTATATCAAGTTACCAGAGTGCGCAACTCTTGAGTGTTAAACACATTCGACTGTCCCGTATTTTTACCGCAACTCTAGAGTTCAAATTAGCGTTCATTTCCCCTGCATAAGCGCTCTCATGGAAATAATTGAGTAACTTCTGCTGTGGAGGAAGTGCTTAAAAAATGGAGGACGGCAGCAACTGCGTGATTTATAGCCGTTAAAACATGCCCAAAAGCTGAGCAGAAGCGATTCTGTCACGCACAAGGTAGGAGAAACAAGGTAGGGTCAAACCAGTGTTTTTACTTCGACCGTGTGGCAATGCTGACGTCACGGCAACGAACTAATAGCAGCGCTCCTATGACGTCTGACAACACTGCTAGAACCAAATCTAGCACCGCTGCGGCCTAACGACTTGTCGCAATGGTGACGTCATAAACTATGTTTGAAATGAAGCCGTTCTATTGGCTAGCCGAACAAGAGGAGGTGTATTTTCCCCCATAGAAATGACTCTACCTTATTTCCTCTACCGTGGTCACGTACGAGTTTGCGCCTGAGCTTCGTGTGTGAATATCGAGTAAAAATCAAACATGGCTATCAAGTTCAGTTGGTTGGGTAAAGCATGAAAATGTCCAAACTTTAGCTTCCAGTTTGTTTGAGAGAGCTTCCTGTAGCCATATCCTCCAAACTTAAATGAAAAGGCAGACCGAGAACTTTTTCCAGTTTAACTTAGTCTGAAGGATAAACGGTCATCTGAGTTAGCAGCTGGAGGAAATTTTTTATTATTCTTAAAGTAAGAAACAACGTGGGGAACCGCACAAGGAGATAAGAAAATAAAACGTATTTCAGACGTTCCACGAACCCGAACTTCAAACCCATCCTCGTATTTTGAAAACGATTCCTAAAACTTTATGTAGTCTCATGAACTGAATTCAAACAATTCGCTTGCGATAACTTGAAAGGACTATTTTCATGCAAACCATTGCCCGCACTTAACTCAATTTTGCAATTCTCTTTGAGCTTTCAACAATTCAACAACAATTTAAGCTATCATCATTGGTTCAACATTCACTCATGAACAAAAACTCGCCTACATACATGTGCTGCGTGTTTGCGCTGTGCATGCATCATGTAACTCATAGCTCAGCTAGTTTTATTTGACCATCACTGAGATGCATCACACTCAATGACAATTCATTTCCACGCATGTTGGAAAAAACGTCACGAGGTTTGTCTGCGCCATGCAGTACACAATTCTTTAGCTTGATCAGTTTAGACGGAGTCTCGGTCGTAAATCACAGAATTAACCTTGTATCAGACACGCGTTAACAGCCCCGTAAGTTAGAGCACTTTACGAGTGTCGTGTTCGTATACAAACCTACTCTTTGCATATCTGAGATCCTGGGACAGAGAGTTACTCCGTATCACGCTAGCGGCCCTCGTAGTCGGTCTTTATTAAAGCCATAACTGTCATTCACATGCCATATCTCTTGGCTAACTACAGCTCTAATGACTCTATTGGACCGACTGTTATGTTTTGCCTCAGAAGACACGGGAACTGCAGGCATACAACAGTAAGTCCAGGCTTCCAGACAACTGTCGTGCTGACGTACGACTGGCAGAGATGGTCGCATGACTCAATTTTGCTCAAAACGCAGGAGCGGCAGCGCTAAATGGCGCATCATTGCTATATAATGAAACGCCAGGTGTGTTCTTATATTTATGAATGATATAAAATATTTTTGTGCGGGATTTTTCCTGCGTCATTGCAATAGGAATCTCATTGAACACATTAAATTGGTTGGTGCGTGTGTCTGTGACGCTCACAAGGACGCTCAATGACCGTATCTGTGATACGAGTTTCACCAGTGTACAAGTACAAGAATATTTTTAATCGCGAGTACTATTAGGATGGATATATTTATTTGGCATCCACATCTGGAATATTCATTTGAAGAAAATATTGAATCCCCTCATTTTTGACGTGTCGTGTACACTAGCATTATATATTAGGAGTGTACACGGCTCGTCAAAATTTATAATCATGTTCGACATGACTCACGTTCCGTTTTCCTACAAATACACGTGATATTCATTGCGACTCAGAATCTGCTGGATTAATGCACCGTATATTGTGGAGCTTATGAGGCATGTATCACAGATACGCTCATCACACACTTTCTGCTGGTGGGCGTGACGGACGGACGGACGGACGGACTGAAAAACGGACAGACGGACGGACTGACGGACGGACAGACGGACTGACGAACAGACGGACGAACGGACGGACGAACAGACAGACGAACGGACGGACGGACAGACGGATGAATGAACTGACGGACAGACGGACGGACTGACGAACGGACAGACTGACGGACGAACAGACAGACGAACGGACGGAAGGACAGACGGATGAATGGACTGACGGACAGACGGACGGACGGACAGACGCGTCTCCTATTATATTTTGCAGTAGATTGCGTAAACTTCCCACAGATGACAAGGAAACCTGATTGCCATTCTATCCAATATACATAGTTCTGGTTAGTGAAATGCTAATTTCAATTTGGTATGTCCTGCAGGGATCTTTTGCCCATCACATGGTAGCTCCCTCCGGTAAAGTTAAACTTGTCTGTGTAAAATGACTTTTTGCGAAAGAGTTTCTGGCTTCGTTTTATGCTAGAAGAAGAAACCAAACCACCGGGATTTTTAAACTATTTGCGCAACTGTTCTCCGTAAAATTCCGCGTTCGCCAAAACTTTACAACTGTATTTTTCGCACATCGTTCATGAATAACTTAGGTGGCAAGCCTAGTTATTCAGTTATTTTTCACAACTGTTTCTGAAAATTTGTGGTAAAGCTTCATATTGCGTTTTGCATTGTAAACTGATTGTAAGATCAAATAAAATGCAGCCAAATGATCGCACATTCTATCTTCTGAAGCCCATGAAGCTCAAAAGCCTGCTCGTCTTCCCAGCAACGGAAGAGATCGACTTCTCAGAACTAATAACTCACCACAGAGCTTTAATTCGCTTCCTTGAGTATAGAATTTCCTGAGACTGCCATCTAATAATGGTGCACTATTGTCATTCTTAAATTCTTATTGGCGGAAAATTGGTTTTAAACTTATAAAGATACTCGCATTTCAAGGTCGGTGTTGGTTGCGTGTCTTCCTGTGAATTTTGAACTGCCTCTAGCATTCCGTCATTGTGATCCGACGGATAATGTTTACGTTCATAGCTGCTATAAGATATTAACTGCACTGCAAGGGACTCAGGTATACATAGCGGATAGGTTAAGAGTTTAATGATGGACTAGCAGGACCCGCAGAAATTCCACGGACAATGTCATCGTTAAGCTAAGCCGACCCGTGAAAAAATTCGGTCAACATTACCTAGCAAATTCAAACATAACATATTCTAACCTAACCCATCCTAACCTAACAAATACGAGTACTAACCTATCCAATCCTACCCGAAGCTATCCTGATAACATGTCAAACATAAAAAAAACGAGGACAAGTCAAAAATTCAATCAACATCACCTAACGTGTGCTAAACTATCTAACCTAAACTATCCTAACCTAACTTAAAACCTATCCTAAACGAACCTATCCGGATAAGATGTCAAACAGATCAATGCTTGTAAAAGCCATTTTTTAATGTTACACTCAGGAATTCGGTATCCATGATACCGCTAACTCGGACAAAAGGGTAACGGACGGACTACTCAACTAACTAAGGAAGGAACAAGCAGAATGTTATATACATTGATCAGTATTTGTTGAGTCCGATTATTAACGGTGCTTTCATCAAGACCAGAAATGGAGATCCATTTTATGCAAACTACTCAGTTGACGTTGAATCGATTTCATTCCCCAGTTTTCTTATCAATGTTCTGAGAGGAGCTTCTCTTTTACGTGAATTGAACCAAGCAGTTGCTGAACAAGTACAAGGAAACTTGTGTGTGTGTGTGTGTGTGTGTGTGTGCATGTGTGTGTGTGTGTGTGGAGTCTCGATGCAATTCGCTCTTAAAACATAGGATAGAGTGCGAGAGGAGAGCGTTCCCGTTCGTTTTCTTTTGTGGCGAACTGGAAAGGCTTTTTATGCACAAGTTCGACGTACTGTAGTTTGGATACGCACGAGGAGTACAAATGATCCTGAGTAATGCATTCCCGCTAAATTCTAGTGAGCGGCTTCGAAGCCATTCTATTGGCTAGCCGCTAGCCAAACAAGAGATGTATTTTCCCACATATATGACCTTGCCTTGTTTCCTCTACCGCGGCTGATGTTTATGTTCGTAGAGCTGCTTCGTAATATCACTGTTCACACTAAGGGAAAATGCCTTTGATAGACCTGCCAGGTCTTAAATGTACAAACCTGCTCTAACGCTGAGAATTATACGCCAGATATATAACTCAGTGAGGTACTATAACCTGTGTTTATTTATTCAATATCAATATGGTATAAAATTAGGCGGTATATATCTCATTAAATTGTTTAACAAATAAATTCATAATTTTGTGTGCGCAATTTCTCTTAAGGTATTACAATGGGAAACTCAACAAACACATTATATTGGTTGGTTCGTCACTCTGTGACGCTCATAAGGATGCTCAATGACCGTATCTGTGATACGAACTTCATCAATGCACAAGGATTAGAAAATTTAATCGCGGATTCTGTTAGAATGGATATATTTGTTTGTTATGTACAGGGTGGCGCATAAGTAACGCACCCTTATTTATTACCGCAATATACACTGGGTATCTGTAGACAGGATACGACATGTAAATAAACTTTAAGAGTTCCCCTATCGTTTGCAATGAACCCTATCGTTGTACCTTTCATAGTTTATTTGTTATTAATTTTTAAAAGGGTGCGTTACTAATGCACCACCCTGCATATCTGGAGACATATTTAAGGAAAGGGTCGAATCTCGTCATTTTGGAGGGGCAGTGTACTCTGGTAAGTATAATAAAATATTCACTCCACTGATATTTTTTGCACTGTCCTTTACTGGTTAAGCAAAAATTCTGTGGATATTACTGTCAGCACAATTATTTCTGAAACTATTTGCACATCGTCAGTTTCAAGACCAAACAAACGTGGTCATTGCAAACCGGTGATTTTGTCTTGTTTGATTAACGTTTTCCCAGCGAGAAAAACAATTATAAGTAAAAATCCATGAACTTCAAGTTTGAATGACCGCAAGGTTAAATTTCGTCTCCCGACGTCGCGTTAGGACGGGGCATGATTGATAAAAGTTCGGAAAAAATCGTGGTCTTATGTACAGAAAATTTTTTTTTTTCGACAGCATTTGTTCTTAGCAAATACGCTTGAATTCAACACTGACCAGAGTTGTCCTTGGAGGGCATGGCGAATATTTAACGTGGTGTTTGACCATAATTTAATTTAATTTAAGTTTTACCATTATTTAATTTAATTTAAGTTTTACCATAATTTAATTTAATTTAAGTTTTACCATAATTTAATTTAATATAAGTTTTACCATAATTTAATTTAATTTAAGTTTTACCATAATTTAATTTAATTTAAGTTTTACCATAATTGTTTGGTAGAAGAATCCACACCTCATTGCATCTCATGAGCCCGAATTTACGCGCTGTTTTGTTTCGTGGAGAAAATACTTTTGCCTTTGAAATTGGATGAAAAGAAGCCCGCATCTCACCACAGAGTCATCTTAGTCGCCCCCCGATTCTTGTCACAGTTTCCTACTGGCTTTTGGGGGATTAGGAAGAAATTTTCAACGCTGGTGGGTTCAAATCAGGAGAAAACGGAGGCAGGAAGATGGCTACATGGATCTCACTCCCAAAAATTGAGTATTTTGAGTGTAGGTCGAACGTTGAATGAATTATGTCAATGCTATCTTTTTCTTCCGTCTCTTTTTTTATACTTTTGAGATCTTCGGATGCACATTCCTGCCAAAAATGCGTACAACAGAAATTGTTCAGCAAAAGGCGAAGATGAAAAAAGTTACGTTGTTTATTGAAAGAACTGTAGTGTTAACTTGAGTCGGTTGAGCCTATTGAGTTGGGTGGGTGTCTCATCTTTTGTATTTTTGGAAAAAAACATTAACGAACCAACCGCAAAATTAGGTTTGAACTTCCCAAAGAAGTTCGCTGACAAAGCGTGTAAATATTATGAGTGAGTAAAAATATTTCTACTAAAATATGAGTATAGTAAAAAGCCCCGCACTGACAAGGCAGTGCACCCAAACCCCGTGCCAAACTTTAGAACGAAAATAAAACGAAAGACAAAAAACACATATGTCCAACCGAAAGTAATGGTAATCTCTCTAAAAACTTCAACTCCCGGAACAAGTTTGAGTCCCACCATTGAAGCAGTCAAACTGCGGCACCGATTTTGTCACTTCAAAATGTGGTAGCCATTTTTTATGGACGCGAAGTATATCTTACACTAAATTCGTTTTGTTACATTTTTCGGGACGGCACACACGCGGCACTTATTTTGGCACTTCAAAATGCGGTCACCGTATTTTGCAGACAAGAAGCAAATGTTACACTAAATTCGTTTCGCCACATTTTTTAGCGCGACACACACTCAACACTGCACATATTTTACTTTCAAATGGCGACTGTTAAGAGGCGCCGGCAGAGCAGGCCTTTACTTTCCGTCAAATGAACCTCAAATTATAGCCCTCGCTGAATTTAAAGTTTTTTTAGCTAGTAAAATATGAAATAATTCTTGTTCTTATGGCAGAGTGACCTCGTGGCCGCAACTTAGCGTTACGGTCTGGCTAATTAGATGCTTGCAAGGGTCAATGCGGCTCTAATTAGCTTCAGTGCATCAGTCTAAGCATGTTAATTAGGCTTTAATACTCCACTTCCCATTTGACAATCCACGTGATTGACAGAGCGACTAAAGCAATTGTGCAGGTTAGATGTCGAACAGTCAACGCGGGTCAACGGCTGCTGCTGCTGTCTCTATTTTGTGCTTAAATGCTTCTTTTTCAGCGAGTGCTGCAGAATTTGTTCCATTTTGTTAAATGCTCTCAACAAAAATTTCGCGGATTTTATACTCCAGTTGGTTATTTGTTACCACAATGAGTGTATATTGTAGCTTATACAAGTGAGAGTAAACTACAGTTTTGTAGTTTTGAACATTTTAGTGATGATATTAGTGAAGGGATTCTTCTTTTTTATTCAGAGACTATTACGATGGAATTTAAGACATGACATTATAGTTTACTTTAATTTTTGACGCAGAGTTAATTAATAGTTGGGATTATATTGAACTGTGAGGGGGCGGTATTGCAAAGAAAAAATGTATGTAATTGTTGTTCGTCATGAAAGTTAATGCCATACGAAAACATTTCATCCAAAAAAAGCCACAGAAATACAGTTCAAAATAATGCTCCTAACCATGTTTGTTATGACCATTTTAGTTTGAAGTTCATTAAATAGTTATGTATGTATTGGTGTGGGTGTCTGAATAAGTAAACGTCTTCAAAAGTATCGGCGCACTAGGAACTCCATTCTGAACTCACGCTCAAAAACGAGCAGCAAAGTTCAGCTCAGTTACATCAAGGCATGATCTTCTTTTGAAATTTGTAAGTAAGTACATCACATACTCAAAATTTATGTCACTGGAAAAAAACAACCGTGGTGTTTTTCCAGTTGCATCATTAACATCAGGGCTCCCCGTTGGCTTGAAATTTTCGTTAGATTTAAGTGCAATGAGATTTTCTGTAATTACAAACAGTTCTCTCATTTTGCATAATCTGCCTTGATGAAGGATTGTCTTGAATGATTACCTCAGGTGAGAGCTCTCACATTCTTACCCTCACTTGAGCCCCACCCTCGGTTGAACCCTTTACCTCCCTACACACAATTGAGCCCTCATCTTCTTACCCTCAGTTGAGCCTTCATCTTCGTATCCTAAGTTTAACCTTTCATCTTTTCACTCTCAGTTGAACCCTCATCTTCTTACTGTCATTTGAACCCCTCACTTTCTGACCCTCAGCTGAACCCCTCATCTTTCACCCTCAGTTGAAGCCCTGATCTTCTAACCCTCAGTTGAACCCCTGACCCTCACATGAACTCCCTACCTTCACTTGAACCCCTCACCTTCTCACCCTCACTTGAACCGCTCACCTTCTCCCCCTCACTTGAACCCCTCACCTCATCACCCTCACTTGAGCCCCTCACCTCATCACCCTCACTTGAGCCCCTACCCTCAGTTGAACCCCTCACCTCATGACGCAGCCCTCAAACTTGAGAGCGCCATAAAGGTGACGCAAGTTTTTACAGCTTGTCCTCGTGTGTTTTGGAAAAGTTTTTTTTTCAGGTTGTCCCTCATTGATTATTTGAAGAGCAACGCATAAAGTCCCTGATGAAGTACGGACTTGGGTGATGCGTAGTCGTAACTCCCTCAACGTCCAACTTGAGCCGCGCGCTACGATTTTACGACCTATTGTAGTATATGATGAACTTTGTCACTGCCCCTGAAACGCCGGGCTCCTTTACGACATCTTCTGAAGACTTCATCGCGAATTTCGGCGTCAACGACATGATGACGGCGGAGCTGAGGTGTGGAGGCTGTGTTGTGGATGCTGACCTTGTGAAATGGCAGGGTTTGTTTAATTATTTTTACGTCTCATGTTCGTCGTGAACGAAACATTTGTAGTGTTTTGAGATCTCTGTTTAGCAAAATAACATATTTAGTTTTAAATCTCATGTTCTTTGTGAACGAACACAAAACTAGTTTGCATTTGCAGTGTTTTCAGATTTTTGCCTCGGTTTCAAGGGATCCGTTAAGGGAAGAATTTTTGTCCGTCCAAGATGGTAAGAAAATAAAAATACGAGACACAGCACGTTGGTTCCACACGCTAATTGTAGGGTGTGGCAGTGTGTAGAACAGTGTTGGATGAAGGCTGGCAGTACACACGAGTTTCAGTTAAAATTTTCTTACAACACAAGTGATAATATTATCAATGAATTGCACAAAACTGACGTTTTGAAATTTTATTTAAATGTGATTGCAAAGTGACGAGTTTGGCTCCATTGACGGCATTTAAAGTAAATGACGTTCATCATTGGCCTGTTGAAATCGTTTCCAATAGCTTTCAGTTTAGTTAAGTGCTCTATAGGATCGGTATTTAGCAATACAATGCGGCAGTAATTTTAGATGCAGCGGAGAACGAGTGCAGGCACAACAATTAAGTAAAAACTACTCATGCAATTCCGATACGTTCTGCCAGAATGTGTGTATGATTGCATAGCCGCCGGCTGCAGTTTGGTGCCGCTCAGTGGAGTTAATTGATGGAATTACTGCAGTGGCACGCGCTCCTGCGACACTCGAACGCTGCCGTAAAAACGGTCATGACCTCTGCCTCGCTGCATTGCTGACGCTGCTCTCAAGTGCTGGAAGACTTTATCGATTTGCGCATGTTCTACTGAAATTATTTTATGATTTGTTGGTGTCTGCGGCATTCAAGTGCTTCCACAACCGCCTTCTATTGTGAAAATGCATTTCTCTTCATTTAAGGGGCACATTTTTTCTCTCAATCGTGGCTTTAGAGCAAAGTTTATTATTGAAAAATTATGTCTTGTTGTTTTGAATAAAATGATTATATCATGAGCCTTTGCACTAGGGTATGGTAATTCAAGGTCACTCAGTAAGTAGCTGTTGACGTCATGGAGACCGATTAAAACTCATGAATAATTATTTTCTAAATTAAATTAAAAAATTCCCGAAAACTTCATTTCCAATAACAATAATTTTTTGGGGAAAATTACATAATTCCCCAAAACATCATTTCCAAGAAAACTATTTTGTAAATAAACTTACAAAATCTCCCAAAACTTCATTCGCAAGGAACTCAAAAATTGTTGGCCCTTGCTGTGCGTCTCTGGAGACCAGCATCCGACCTGCTTGTGTCCTTATAAAGGCCTGGGCAGACCTGGGCTCTCCAGTTGTGCTGGCGCGGTCGTTGAGTGAGGGTGTGCGCGGTGCTGGCTCCTGGCGACGAGGGAAGCTACCATCACTGACCGGCTTTCGCAACCTGACAATATTCATCAGTGAGGATTAACGCAACATTGACTGCTAATGTACATTATTATAGAGGAATATAACAATCATTGAAACGTTAGTGTGAAACTCTCAATGAACTCGTTTTTGAAATAAAATACCAGTGGACATCGTCACAAAATATTTGTTACTGAACAAAAATGTTATCATGCATCAGTAAAATTTCTGCAAATTAGAAAAAAAACCGACAACAATTACTGAAAATGTATATTGCCGAACAAATACATCATCACCAAAATTTATGCCAACCAAATTTTTTCGGTCATCCAGTCTATACTTATTAATGACATGCACTGAGATGCAAAATCCCTTTACAAAGTGCGCTAACATTCAACAGTGACTAACATTTAACCCTCGGGGAATAAGTTGAAGGAATATTCCAAGAAATAATACCTGACTCCGGAATACAACTGGACTTGTAATTAGCGCGCTGTCAAACCCGCGTCCAGCTGACGGCTGGATAGCTGCTGGTGAGACCAGCTGACAGCTGGATTATGCGCCCAGCTGAGTGAAGGCGTGCCCAGCTGGCGGCAACTGCGTCCTTCTTACTCTTGTGAGTAGCCGTTGTTTTGTGAGTATCCTTACTCAAGTGAGAATCCGTTGTTCTATGAATATCATTACTCATGTGAGTGTCCGTTGTTGAGTGAGTATCATTACTCATGTGAATATCATTACTCATGTGAGTGTCCGTTGTTGAGTGAGTATCATTACTCATGTCAATATCATTGCTCATGTGAGTGTCCGTTGATGAGTGAGTATCATTACTCATGTGAGTAGCCGTTGTCATGTGAGTTTCCTTACTCATGTGAGTAACCATGTGTCTCATCTGCACATATGTGGTACTTCGCCATCGCCACAGTACTAGCTTCTATAGGCTCTTTAAATCATGAACAGTTAGATTTATAACTTAAAGTTATAACTTAAAGTTAGACTCTTTAAGTTATGAAGCATTGTGCGAAGTTTTCAGATCATGTCACACAAAAATTGGGTTTCATTCTATTCGAGTTTTGTTTGTGAATTTTACATTTATGTAAAAAAGTATTAGCGCACAGGTTCTATAAATTTGATGCAAATGCACAAAATCTTAGAAGAAAAAATTTTTTAGTACAAAGTTTAAAGAATGAAATCGATGTAAATTCAAGCCGTATATTCAGATTACCATGTTAGTTATTTCAAAACTTTGTATGCAATTAGTAGTATTAATTACGTAAAGCTATAATACAAGGTCACACAATGCGTGAAGACTTTATCTAGTGCAGTGTAGAGTGTCTAATTTTTTTCATCCTCAACTCCTGGTAAACCTACGAGTTACTTCAGTAATTGCTACTTGCATGAGCATCCGTTGCGTATAACATTTGCCGATCAATTATACGCTTTTTAATCACTTCTACATTCATAATTTTATTTCCAGTTGAATTCTCTTCAGTAATTGCTAGTACGATTCTCTTCAGTAATTGCTAGCACGATTCTCTTCAGTAATTGCTATTCGTATGAACTGCCATGACGCTTGCCGATCCCTTTTCCGCTTTTCAAACCCTTCCACATTCACGATTTTATTTCCACCGCCCAAGTTACTTCGTAATGATCACTCGACATCAAGAAACTCACGTCAGTTTCAGCTACAAAAAAAATTTAGTAAAACTATCAGTTCAAAATGGGATAAAAAACAAAACTCCTGACGATGAGGCTACAACGTCACTATCTATTCAAATATAATCAGTATCTAAAGCAGATGTTGGCTACAATCAAATTACACTGAGGAGTAAAAATTAATCTTGATGCTGAGTAAGATAAACTTGTAGAGTTTAAATGCAGACCACGTTGCCATTGTACGCTTTTCTTGATTTTAAGACGTTAGAAACAGTACTTCTGAGTACCCCTTAGGCGCATGTGGTAACATCACAGCTGATTGTTTGTTGACTTTTGTATTTCGTTCTGCAAAACATGAGTGTGCAGCATCAGACGTCAACATGCGAAAATAATTCTGCGTCCATGCTTTCAAAGTTACTTTATCTGCCGGTTTGTACGAATGCGAAAATAACGAAAATAAGTTTTTGTTTTTAATTTAAAAATCCCTTTGTCTGCGAGCTTGTATGAGTTGTTTGGATGAGTCAGACGGCTTGCGGATCGTCTGAGCTGAGGTTGGGTAGTCGGAACCCGAATAATGAAAAAAATCGCAGCCCGGAATTCTGAGAGTTGAATTTTGATGCTGAAAGTTAATTTTTGACGCTGAGAGTTGAATTCTGACGCTGAGAGTTGAATTATAATGCTAATAGTTGAATTTAGACGCTGAGAGTTGAATTTAGACGCTGAGAGTTAAATTGTGATGCTAATAGTTGAATTTAGACGTTGAGAGTTGAATTTAGACGTTGAGAGTTGAATTTAGACGCTGAGAGTTGAATTTAGACGCTGAGAGTTAAATTGTGATGCTGAGAGTTGAATTTTGATGTTAAGAGTTAAATTTTTTTCCGAGCCTCCACCGTTGTGATGAGCACTTTCGACTTCACTGAGGTTGACGTGTTCTTGTCATTCATAGCGTCTGTTTTTTGTGCTGATTTGACTGAATTGATTGTTATTTGATTTATTTTCTAAGGTTCATGCATGTTAGGCAATGCAAATAGCAGCGCTTGCTTCTGGCAACGTAAAGGTGTAGAGCCCCAGAATTGCTTAAATTAAATTATTCCCGTGAGCGTTGCAAGAGGGTCTAGTCACAAGGAACATTTGGAGGATTAACAAAAAAATCTGGGAATATCTCTAATGTTTGAGAATTTCTAACCCAACAGGAACAACCATTTAGCTTTTACATGACTGTGACGATGAAGACTCTCTTACGCCTCAATTCTTAACTGCACCACACTTTACATATGGGACACGTGATAAAAGCGCTCAAATACTTCGTGTCTTGTCGAATTCGTATTCTCATTGGTTTTTCGAAGTTCACAGCAGAGTGGCAGTTTTCCTCATTTTGATGTATGTGACGACTTGAAACTAGGGACAGTTTAATGACCGTGGTATTTGTGGTGTGATGGTATATGATATGGTTAAATGTGGTATATGATGGCAGTATATGTGGTATTATGACAGTGACTGTGTATAATGACTGTGGTATATGATAACGGTAAAACAAGAACAAAATTCTGACAGTTAAGTATTGAACGAACACAGTTAACACGCGACTCAAACTTTTCCATTAAGCGCACACTCAAATTCTGACTGTGTACTTCTAACAAGCAAAAATTCTCACTCATCGCTAAGCTCTCAAAAATAATTCACCCTTCGAATTCTCTCTTGAATCTAGTTTTCACAATTTGATTATAGGAGCTCATCACCATATTCTATTACATAAGAAGGAAGTAACAAGGGAACCTACTTCTATTTCTCGAAGCATTAACGAGCATGTTTTTCACACCGAAGCAAACTCGTTACTGACATGACCTGTAGGCAAATTAATTTATGTCTTCTACATTTAAAAAATGGCTAGTCCAATGCTAGTAGTCACATACGACCCTGGTCGGTAAATATTTATGAAAGTACTTCTGTAGAACTTTTATCGTTCATCCAGGACACGTTTTTCACATTGAAATGAGAACACGAGTATACCAATGATCCTGCACAGTTACTTAATTAAGCCTCTGCTAAACGCCAGCCTCTCACAAATAGTTCTCATTCGTTTTCCAAATTATTTATACCCTTTAGGTATCCTCTACGTGTCCTAACAATAGGTTATTCTGCCTGAAATTGATCTCTCGTTTTAATTTAACGACTGATTTAAACACTCTACGTATCCAAACAATATGCAATTGTGGATGAAATTGATCTCTGGTGCCCCAGTACGCACTGCAGCCGCTGTGCGCATACTGACGCAGGCATTTGTATTCATGAGTGTCGACACCACATCGACACAGCCGTTACGGCGTCTCCCCCCTTTTAATATTAATATTACAAGGCACAGACGGCAGTGTCGCAGTCACACCGGTCGCTTTACTTCATTATTAAAGAGGACAGGCCGTGCGCTGCTCTCGCATCTAATTAATCATCAAGAAGCCACGCCGCGCTCTCAGTTTTCCACAAAGCTGATTACGGCTCGTAGATTTCGCTCATAATTTATGGAACTTGGTTCTTCTACTTGTAAATTTTTGTATGCTCTGCGGTGGCATTTATGCAAATTTTGTGAAAATATTGATACATATGTTCCTAACTTATGGAGAATCTTATGCGGATTTCCTGTGTTTTGCGATTGTATTGTTTTCTTTTCCGTGAAATTTGTTATAATATTGATCCTTTTCAGATTTTTATGATTCTAATTTATGGAGCCTCCTGCATGAATTTTTGTTTTTACGACTGCATTTAAGCGCAGTTTGTTAAAATATTGCTGCCAATCATGATGAGATTTTTACTTTGAAGTTAGTTTTCTTTATGGTGGTAAACATGGTTAGATTGTCATCATTGAGTGATGCACTTGATTTTCTTTTCTTGTCATGGCCAACTAAAGTGACTTATTAATTATGACAAGGATACCATGTTAAAACTTCATTATTTACGTAGATTTTAAAATAAGGGTCTTTCAAATTCACGTATGTGCAACGCCACACTCAAAGCAAGGAAGCATCCCCTGAATAAACCGAGTTGAGTAATATTGAGTGCGATGATTATGGATTTCTCAGTTAGATCCATCTAGTCTCTTCTCTTAAAAAGAAAAAAACTTAAACTGGAAAAAAAGGATCTGATGCAGAAATAATACTCCTCTTTGGGTGTTAGAGAACAAGTTGCGCTCTGAAGCAGAACACGGTTAATGTAACTAGCGTGCAACACAAATGTATCCGAAATTCAGCCCTGGAAACGCACAATTCTGCAGCCAGCAAACAGTGCAAAGTAAAATACGCCACTCAGAGCACTCTCAAATGACGGTAGTTGAGCTCACATGTTGTAACAGTCGTGTTGGAGCTTGGTGCACATGGGACATGTGAGCTCCAGCGCCATGCCGACACTTATGCAACTTTTCGGCAGCACTTTTTCCAGTAGTCAATTTAGTTAGCCATGTGAGTGCCATGTCGGATCGCTCCCTATCATGTCAGATCCCTCCCTACTATGTCGGATTTTATTCCCTGCCATGTAAGATTATTCCCTGCAATTTCAGAGCACTCCTGACCATGTCAGATCTTTCCCTACCATGTCAAATCCTTCTCTAACATGCCAGATCATTCTTTACCATGTCAGATCATTCTCTACCATGTCAGATCATTCTCTACCATGTCAAATCCCTCACACTGTTCCTAAAGCATTCGCTTTAGATTCTCAAAAAGCGTTTTGAAGTTCTGTTTATTTAGTAAAACACGTTTAGTAATCATTAAGCCAAATTTTTATCACTAACTTCGTTACTTCTGCTCACACTTCAGTATTATTTCTTTCAGAGTAACTTCTATTTCACTTTGTTCACCACGGATTGAACCCCCCGATATCATGAACAAAACGTGCTGGGAAGAAAAGTAATATTTGGGCTTTTCAATAGATTTTAAAATTCACATCCCAATTTTTGTCTCAAAATTATTAGGTAAAAGCATCAAATTACTTGAGCTCCTACACTTTTACTTGCAGCGTTTCTTCGTTGTTCAGTTTGTTGCTGTCGACCGCAAATTTTTCTAAAAATCTCTACTTGGGTGGTGCCCTCTACTCTGTACCAGCCTAACTTGGCTGCATGAAAACAAAGTAAAGTGAGAAATAATTGAACAAATTCAAATGATTAACATTGTGAATTTTGTTATTTGTTATTTCGATCATTCTTGTGTTAATCTTCTTTCGCGGTTTAAGGCTATAGAATGGGCAAGAAAAAACAGTCTTTAGATCACCCGGTGTTTGTTCACAGACATTTTAGGTAGACACCGCAATGTAAATTTTGCGAAGGAGTTTAATGCCTCCCAGATCGCCGATGGTCTTTCGTTCTTTTTGAAATATGCTTAGAGTGAAGGGCTTTAGATAAAACCACTGTGCATGCTACACTTATATTATGCATTCCTGCAGGCAAAAGATCTTGTGCATTATGCGCGCAACATTACTTGCACGAGAGCAACATTACTTGCACGAGAGCAACATTACTTGCACGAGAGCAACATTACTTGCACGAGAGCAACATTACTTGCACGAGAGCAACATTACTTGCACGAGAGCAACATTACTTGCACGAGAGCAACATTACCTCCATGAGTGCAACATTTGAGAGCTCACTCGTTTGTTAACCCGTAGCTATGTTACGTGAGCTCCACAGAACAAGAGGTAGATCATAAAATATTCGAAAGTATCTTTGTTTGTAGAATATTTGATGCTTCCTGCATCCTGAAATGCTTTTTGAAGTTTTTACAGAGCTCGAGAGCGCGGTGTAGCATCTGAATTAAATAATTGGCCTTAAATGTCTTCGTTAAAAATGCACAAGTGAAATTTTCAATAATTTCTCCTCGACAGAGAAACTTGTGCTCGGAATGCTGGAAGTGAAGCTTTACCTTGATCGTTATCATGACTTTTCGTCTGTTTCACTTTTATTTTAATATGAATTTTTCGGGGGGTAGTTTTAAGAATATATTCCCTACTGAGACTGACGATGCTGCTACGAATATTGCTGTAAGCTTCTTTCTGGGACTGAAGAAAAACTGAAATCATTGAAACTCAAATTTATCAGGAAAAAAATGAGAAGCAAAAGTAATGGGTGAAACTGAAGTTACTCGAGGGTGGAAGTATGATTAGCTTCATTGAATTTGCAATGAAATCAATTTTGTGAGTTGGAATCGATGTACCGGAAAATAGCTGCGGCAAGCCGTCTGCGCACAGCAGGCGTTAGATTGACCTTGAGACGCCTTTGAACTTTAAGCGCGTGATAGTTCCATAACGTAAAAAGTACAGCATAAAACGAGCATGAAAGTCCCTTTAAGGTAAGAGGTAAGAAGCGTATAACGCGCATGAAAGTGACCATTGCGTAAGAAGTGAGAAACGGGCGTGAAAGTGACCATACCGTGCGCGTTAAATAACGTCTATAGAAGTCAAAATAACATTCAAAGTGATTGACGCACACGGAAGTAACATGGCGTACGACGTAAGTGATGCTCTTGAAATGACCCCTAACGAACGAAATGAACAACACACATGCAAGTTACCACATCACCATAGGGAACTAGCATACGAAAATTTAATCAGAAAAAACAAATCCTGAAATCACAATGAAGGGGATTCTGAGTCACCATATTTTCAAGATGCACCAACATTTTCAGCCGGACAAGTTGTTTTCAAGATGATAAATGTTATACAAGAACGAGAACATTTCATAACAGAGTAAAGGAAAAATTCATGTCGAATCTTTCGTTCTAGGAAGCAGTATTCGTCTCAATTCCAGTGAAATATATAAAAAAGGCCTACACTGATGTACAAACTCCTTTCAAGTAACAAATGTGTAAAACATCACAAGCAAAAACAATTGTACCCAGTATAACTGCGTCATGCCCTGTTAGCCAATCACATTGAGGCAAGCCCCTCAGCTCTGTTCAGTGCAGCAGACAAAGGTTAATCAGAGAACAATGACTGCAAAGAATACTTTTTACTTGTGCCTGAAATTAAGTTATCAAGCTCTGTGTTGTTCTGTTCGTCATCCTTTACAGTTTCTTCCATTTTTCAGTGCAACTGTTGATTGATTTTTTCAGCCCATGAATAATTTCTAAAAGCTGGCTGTGCTCAGAAATGATTGTAAGTTCTCTTAACTCCACCCATCTTCAGTTGCATCCTCGTCTACAATGTGAGTTATCTCAGACCACAGCAATTAAGTTTAGCAGATCAAATAGTCATTTCAATTATTCATTCTGTTTACCACTTTTCGTAAAGTTCTGATATCTTTGCCCAATTTTTACGGTTGTTATAATAGAGAAGATATTTTTTCGATAGTGTTTGATTAAATTATTTTTCTAAAGGACACTAAGTTAAGTCCATTCACATGACAGCAATGAACACTTCAATCCAGTGAATGCCGTGTTTTTGGTGGACAGTTTGTTAGCGCCCCACGCACCAGTGCAAAGTTCACAAATCATTAAAGGCTCTGCTCGACAAATATTCAAGATTTCTCATACATTTTGAACTTTTCTAATATTTTACTCTTCAAATATACTCCCATCAAATGTTCTTCAACGTCAAATTTCCTAAGAAAAAGTAACTTATCAATGCTTGCAGAAAAATACAGAAATAATTATTCGAGAACATTTTCAAAGAATAATAGCCGTTGAAAGTTTATTGGTTTGATTGTATGTTCCAAAATATAATTTCAGTATTAGTATTAGGGAAGTATTAAGTATCTCCGCTACAGACTATATCATTTTGTTTTAAGTTCTAGAAACTCTCCCGCCGATGATAAAGTAATTAGCAGCTCTCTCAGTCTAATGTTTAGCCTAAAAATGAAATGAACATTCAGAACATCCATTCAATTTTTTAGGCGGTCGTTTGTACTGATGGAAGTGTTTGATGAGCGAATCTGTGATACAAGCTTCACAGACTTACGTGCATAAACTCAATATTTATCTCACCAGGAATAATATGATTAGTGTACTTTTTAGTGTTCGCATTGGAAGGATCAATATCAGGAAAAATCGGCTGGTATTGTATGCAATATTGTAGAAATGTCATCCTAAGCAAATGATTTCTGTATTTTATCGAACAGGATCGAAAACTGTTAATTTCAGCCAGTCGTGTGCGCTGCTGAAAATAATTATGCAGAAACTTCATTGCTTAGAGTCAGTTAAATGTATATTAACTGTGACAAGCGCACATGTAAAATAATATAAATACATTTTATAGAAACTATTTAAATTAGACCTTGTGAGATTTAGATTTTTTTCAGGAAAATGTGGCTCAATTGCCCGGAAGACAATGTGAACGCAGCTAAAAGTTTTTTCCGTCAATTAACTAACTACCATTGTAAGGTAGAGTTTCATAACAGTCAACAAACATTTTTGAACGAGTGGAGATCCTCTCTTTCCAGTCCTTTTCCGTCTCCTGCACTGGCATGCAGCTTTACTCATTCTTTCCTTTAGCCCATTCCCAACATATGGCTTTGTCCGAAACGCTCTCTTTGCTTCATTCCTCTTTGTACTCGAACCCTGTTACCAGATCATTCCCCTTTCCAGCGCATCCCACTTTTTCGCTCGTACTTCAGTGTGTGGCTGATGCCCTCAACACTCTGTTCCGGCATATTAAATCCATCCGTCACGTCTGAAAACAAAATAATTCTTCATAAAACACCAACGTCGTTTGCTCTTTTCCCAACTCCCCTCAAATGGTCTACTTCTGCAACTCGCATCCTTTCTGCCCTCGTCCAACTCTCTCTCTCCAATTTTGTCGTATTAGAGTCTCTTACTGGCATTCAAATTCCATCTGAGCGATCTCGCGTACCGGCACTCTTTTCCATCCATAAATGGTGCCCTGGCAGCCCTGCTCCTGGCCGGTGCATTTCCTTATTGGATCCCATCCAGCGCTCGGTGCCGGCTCACATGTAGATGACGCAGGTAAATAAGTCAGTGTACTCTCGTATCGGATCGATTGACTTATGGCAATCTTTTCTTTTTTTCTGCTATAGTCGCTCGGGAGCCGGAATTTTCCCCTATCAAATACTAATCAGAATATGATAGAAACAGTCGATTTAAAGTGTGCACTGTGAGTAACTTAAATCTTAGTTGTAACTACCGTAGACTTTTTTCATGTTGAAGTTGGAATGTCAATTGAGTAACTTAAATCTTAGTTGTAATTACCGTAGACTTTATTCGCCATCATCTCAAGTTTGTTTCTGAGGTAAAGGCGCGAAAACATCACGTTGAAAAAGGTCAAGTTGACGCACAATGACCCTCGCAGAAATAATTCAAATTGGATGCCTTTTTTACATGAGTGAGCTATGGAGCTTTTGTAGAAGTTTTTGAGGAAAAACATACAATCAAACGAGTGTCAGAGACGCTTCATTGGCTGGAAGGAAATACGACTTTGCAGTTAATTGTGCCTGTTTCCATAATAACGTCAACTGATATTATTTTGCAGCAAAGTTTTCCTTTCACACCTGAATATTATGATATCTCTTCTGTGAAATCTTGTGTAGGTTTTTATGATACCCAACTAAACAGTGAGATTCTGTATAAAGAAGTTACAGTCTCATTTCTGCTCACAATACCCAGAGAAAAATATTTGGGTAATACTTCTAATGTAATTCGAAAAATTTGAGACAAAGTTCGCCGTAAAAAGTGTAGGTTTCTCAGAGCACATATGTTTACAAAAATAATTCGTCGGAATAAAATCAAATTTATTAACAATCAGAAAACAAACACTGCGAAAAAAATGTAAGTGACCAAATTATTTGGTAGACACTAAAAACAATTCGCAAGTATTTCGAGTGGGTGAAAAAATTAATTTGACCCTTAGACTTGCTACGTACTTTGGTCAGCTGTGGAGCGAGTACTTGGGTCATTGTACAAAGTTCAAATTAGTGCAGATGCTAAGGAGTGAATTCCATGAAGACAACCATAATTTACATAATTACATTATCAATTCATTTTACAACGACGATTACACTTTTGTGCAAGCCGAATTGATTCCTCCTTACAAATATTACTGAAGGATTTTCTTCATTCTCTTCCTTATAGTTTTTTAGTGACTTATATTCATGCACGTATTGAAACTACATTATGGTGAAAAATGACTTTCCTTGGAATGGATTTTGATGCATTCAAAATTCACAAATTCATTTAAGCTTTAATTTCAAAGTCTTAAATTTTATAGTTATGACCAAACATTTCAAAAAGACGAAATTTTGGACCTTTTTTGATAGGAGAAACGTTTTTACTGGTACAAATAAATGTAAATCGGGAAACGTGGATACAAAATTCAAACTGAGATTAAACGATGATACGAAGAGCAGATAACACTTTTAAGTTAGTTCTTTTCAAGCGTTGATTTTTTTGTTTCGAGAAAAAAACAAATATTCAAGTTCACGCAGGAGAACGACAAGCTGAAAATAACAGGCTTCAACAACTTGCTTTTCACATGATGACTGTACACTTTGCAGTTTACTTTTATTTTTACAGCGTGATTCCTCTGCTTTGTCGTTTTTATGAATGAACAAGACTGACGGAAGTATGGAATTGTAAGATATTCCTGCGACCTTGACAAAGATATTTGAACACGCTAACGAAAATCGAAGTAACTGATGTACTATAACGCATTTTTCACCTTTGTCGCGGAGTAATTTTTCTCAGGTCTGCTCAAACTTTCATCGATTCCATATTTTGTGTCTGTACTTGGAATAAAATGAAAAAAAAATAATAACAAATTTAAGTTATAAGTGATTTACCGTGTCAAACGTATAATGAATGTTAAAATAACATCAGACACAGAACTACCGACATGACCATTGCGTCACAAAGAGAGAATGAATAGCTGTCGGTAGAGCAATGCTGTGCAATAATGCGGTCGTAAGTCAAGAACAAAACTCATCAAATACCCACTGACTGCGGCAAAACTTGAGCTGAAAACCTTCCTACCATCGCAACTGCAGAGAGAAGAAACTGTTCAGTCGATTGTTGAGTGATGCAATGTTGATGAGCTCGCCGTACAAAAAATTAGTCACCAGCTGCTATTATGGTGTAGGACCTCAATGACCGTGAAAAATGGCCTCAATTCTTCGCTGAACTGAACCTACAAGTGTACATATCGATTTTAAACAACTCCTACCTTAACCGAACTCATGAAGTGGCCATCGTACATGCACGATCTTTTTTGACGTCATAATTGTCGTTTTAAGCACCCCCAAAATTTTTCTATTTGGGTTCATGCTTACGGACTTAGCTGACTAATTAAAATTCCTGAAATATACTTAAAAGCCATCTCTATAGGTGTTCAGAGTTCTATCCCAGTACAAACAGCACTTCTCAGCCTGAAAAATTGGCAAAGTAAAATGCCTTCCTTCATTTAGAAATTGTGCAAAGGGCGAAACTTGGTTGTCTGACGACTCCATGTAACTGTAATGATTCAGACTGGAGAAAACCTCAACTAAAGGACCTACTTTTGTGCAGTTGGATCAACCCCAGACCATGACAGACCCTCCTTCATCTTAAATCTTCCTTTGCACGCAGGCTATGCTGAAGGCGTCATGAGGTCTTCGATGAACACGACGACGTGCATCATTGCAGCAGGAAAAAAATTGGGAAGAATCATGGAGATTGCATGACATTTCTCTACTTCTTGTCGGTTTGATAAGCTTGTGCTTTGTCCCTGTTTTAACATATAATCTTTTGGGCATTAGTTAACGTTGGCCAATTACTAACCATTCGCCTTCATTTGTTTATCCAGAGCAAAGAGTTCACTACGATAAGTTCGTTCAGAATCAGTAGGAAAAGAATCATCGTTGATATTTAGTTTTAGTTCCACCCTTGATACTAGGCGACTCCAGTCAACAATTCACCCCATATGACAGAATTTTCTTCATGCCACAATTTTGTCCTTAGCTTCTAATAAATTTACCGTTGATGGCATACCCGCATGATAGTGCGGCATTAAACACAAGTGAATAACAATACATCTTTCTCTTGGTCTCCCTATGTCAGATGAAATGCAGTGGTCGTATTTATACCGTTACGAGATATTTCGCTTTCGTCCCTTAGTTATAGAGCAGCTAAAAAGCAAGTCTGCACATTTCCAGGTTTGAATAATGACTGAGGCATATTTAGTAGAACGTTTCTCAACTTTTAACGCAGATAAATGAACGCATTAAATCATTAGAGTCTGAAAAACAATACGTGATTAACCTCATTCACAGAATGGACATGAAAAACTCCACGGTAATTAATCCTAACATTTAAGTATGTATTTTATATGGGGGTAAAAGTTTGAAGAAAGCTTTACATTAGCACGTTGACTGCTATATGACCCATCGGTGGGTCGTTTGAAATAATTTCAAGAACTTTTCTAAATTAATGGTACTTAATGGATCCAGTTACTGCTTAGTATTTATAAAATTTCTAACAACTTTTGAATTTAAATTTGAGTTGAATACTGAACTTCAGTTTATCCCATCGCAGTTAAGGTATTAATTCAATGCATCATAAATCCAGCATGAATATCGTTTCACTTTTGATTATTCACAAAGTAGCTTACTTTTCAATGTGCACCAAACTTAAGTAAAAAGAGCCACCTAAAACGAGGCAGAACTTCATTTGAGTTCGTTGAGGGGTCGGTTTCAATTGACCCGAGCTCATTCCACGGCAAGTTATATGGCCGATCGTAAAACTGCAGCCGCGATTAATTTTTATTTCTGTCATTTCATTTTTCTATTGGATAAAGTCCCCTGTTCGAGGGAATCGGTGAGGGTCGGTGGCGAGAAGTCAGTGCGCTGCTGGCAGCGGTCGAGGGAGGGTGTGTGTCGGTGTGCGTCTCGTGCGTCAGAGACTGTGAACTCAGCTGAAGTGCTGCACCTTCCAAACAAAGAGCGGTAATTATGCAGTACTACTTCCATTGAATATGAATAAAGGCTGATCGATATTTGCCCATCAATTACAAAGGCTTGAGATAAACGAACGCTGACCAGTGATTGGATAAAGTGAAATTTCTATATTTTATGACTGAAATCTTCTCACGAAAGAAGATAAACGAAGAAAGTGAACGCTCTTTAAATTTCATTTCTTTAAGTTTTTTCAGTCCAGAGAGTAGATAAATGAAATTACAATAAACTTTAATGAAATCCTTTATGTATCAATGTTACAGAGATGTTTGATGTTTATGCACGGTGAAGTCATTTACGAATCCATGCTAAAGAGATATGTGACTATACTGTACAGAACCGACTGCTTTTGGAGACATTCAAGCAACATTCTCTTCTCTCTGTCGTCCCACACTGGGAAGAAGGTGAGGAGGCGCACCACAATATTTGCTTGGCTTCTTGTCGCTGCCTCAGTTTTGAGGGTAACTTGAGGGTAACTTGAGGGTAACTTGAGGGTTACTTGAGGGTAACTTGAGGGTAACTTGAGGTAACTTGAGGGTAACTTGAGGGTAACTTGAGGGTAACTTGAGGGTTACTTGAGGGTAACTTGAGGGTAACTTGAGGTAAC
>JACJUY010005466.1:44832-60936 GCA_014220935.1 Platorchestia sp. MABIK | reverse complement strand
ATATATCAGAAGACCACGGTATTTAACTTAATCAAGTTACATATTATACATAATCCTATACAAGTATGCAACGTGAAGTTTTATCCCAAGGCGTAAAGTAAATCGTGTAAACCAATAAAAATTTGTTGTACAAACAGAATATCGACCAATTCAACTCGGTAGCCCATTCCCTACGCTCCAAATATCCATAACGTCAATCAGTATGTATATCCGTCCTGCAATACGTCAAAATGATAGTTACATCAACCTGTTAGTTACGGAACGGTCATCAAGTTCGAAAGCTGCAATTTAGTAGTTGTTCAATCATGTATAAACATTGAGAAGTCTCGACGTAATCCAGACTTCCGTTCTCGTCATCTACAACGTGAGTCTAATTCAGAAGCTATTCATAGAGTTCATCTTGCTACAAAGCTCTTACTTTATGGAGACATTCCAAAAGCAACCAGCTGCTTGCAAGTATGTTATAAACCTACGCAGTTTGGAATTATGAGTAATTCCACATAAGACACTTTTAACTTTACCGTAACATCACTCGATAAATTTCACTTTAAAAATGATCAACCTACTGCTTGACACTCACAATTAGCACGGAGATGTCGATAACTTCTCTCACCAAGCCTCTGCTGATCATTGATTTGGCAGGATAAAGATGGCGGTAGAAGTAGGTTTTAGTCTGTCTCCTCCAGCAGTCCTCAGTCAATTAAAAATTCAAGGTAGAATTAAACCTGAACTAAACTCCAACCTCAACTTTCCACTTTCTCTCATCGAGTTCAGATAAAATTATGTCTTCAACAACCTAAATACAGCTGTTAATAATGTCCTTGGTGCAGAATTCCCTACTACGTTCAGCTCATTTGACCGAACACAGTAACGGTCTTTGATCCCACACCCTTACACTTTGCTACAAAGAGGAATCACTCTTCCAGGTGCGTTATGATTCCGCCAAGAGTCTTCTCTTGCCAGCACTGAAGATGAATGCAGATTGTTCTAGAAAACGCTGGAACTAGAACCTCCACTTGCTTCCCTCAGTGGAACAATTGGCAGCGAATTCAGTGCAAAAATGGTGCATCATTCCAAAACTTACCACATGCTCTGTGAATTTGTTATGTACAGAATTAAAGAAATTTCAGCAGCAATCCGATTCCCANTTTTGAAAAAGTTTCGAGTGGGAGTTCAATATCTCTGGTGTGATGTAGTTGTAAGAGAAAGATTGAAAAGTGTTTGTTGAATATTTGTGAATTGATGGGAGAACCAAGAGGTATTTCTGACCATTGTTTGGCGAAAACTAAAGTTAAAGTGTGTGAGAGGTAAACTAGAGGAGGAAAAAGAAATAAGAGCTGTAGAGAAGTGAAAATATGAATTCTGTGGGACGTAATGAAGAAACGCGAGCATAAAACGTGGTTGAAAGAGTGCTACGTAAAGTGAGACAGAATGAACGTGGAAATATCGAGTGTGAATAGGAGTTTGTTAAGATGTCTATACTGCAGAGTGCTGCCGTTTCGCGTCCGTAAGAGAAAAAATGAGAGATGTGTGAATGGTGGAATAAGAGAGTAAATGAGACAATTAGAGAATATGGGAATGGATAGTAGATACAAGATGGTGTACATCGAGCCACGTAAAAAAAGGAGGGCTGCAATGAATGAGGAGAAACGATCAGCTGATTGGAGGTGGAGTAGAAGATTAAGGTGAATTCTGAGGAGAATAAGAAAGTGTTTTGGGAGAAAGTGAAGGGAGAAAGTGAATTACAGAAGGGTGAGAAAGCGGAAGAGCGAAGGGTGGAAAATGCGAAAAAGTAATGTGGGGAAGTGCAGCACTCACGAGTCGTTGGCTAGAATATTTTCAACAATTATTCTTGAATGAGGAAAATGACAGGCAAGCGTAGATTGTGGCTACTGGGCACTGAAGGAGAATAGCAGTGGTAGGAGGACGAAATGATGAATAATGGAGCTTGCCTTGGAATGAATGTGGTAAGTAAAGCACCGGCTTCGAGCCGAGTTACAGCTGAGTGTTGGAAGAAAGGCTGTGTGACAGTGATTGATTTGTCGGTGGAGTTGTTGAATTTGTGTTTTGTTGTAAGTATGGTGTTGATGGAATGGAGAAGGTGCGAGTGTGATTCATCTGCATAAAAGTAAAGGGAATTGATGCGAGAGCTGCAATTTAATGGGATAAAATTTGTTCAATGAGGTTGGCAGAGGACTAGGGAACCGAATAAGGGAGCAAACGGAAAGTGCAACAGGGCTGCAGCAATGAGGTTGCCGACAGGGTAGAGGGTATGTGGATCAGATTTCTTAAGTGCGATACGTGAGAAAGGTACTGAACGGAAGGTAGGGAGGTTTTTACGAGCTTAGCTTATGAATGTCTTGATCCTTCTTTTACTCTGGAAAATTTTTTCCAATTTCCGCAAGTTATATTTTCTGATGACAAAACTTTTGTCTTCGTGAACAATAATGATTCAAGTAGGCTACAATCCTTCACAGAGCATTGTTGCGAGACAAGTTATTGTTCGATTTCTTTAATTTAAGTATATAAATGTAATTTGATCTTTGTGAGTAAATCAGAAATGTTTTCATACATCAAGAATGATTTTCAGATAATGCAATCCCAGTGGCAACAATGATTATTTATAAATAATGTGTTAAAACATTCTGCATACATTTTTATGGAATTCAATTTTGGGCTCAAATTAAGAAAATAGAATCAGAAAACTTACTGGAAATTTTTTTTGTTCAAGTAATCGTTGAATTTCATTGTACCATTCGTGACGAGTACATTCTCAACTGCGCGCCGCTTTCTTCAAAGCTTGATGGAAAAAGGCAAAGACTGCCTGCCACGCGTCACGATTGAAAGCGCCCTTTCTTGTCAACTCGCTCGTGCACCGACCAATTTTTTTTTCGAGGACTAGATTTACATCAGCGAAATAAAATATTTCAAATCAATTTCTAAGTTTATTTTAAGAGTTTGAGTGTGATCGTTGTGAGGGTGTAGACAACTTTTGGCCGAGGATCTCCATTGCACAACAGCTGCCCAATGGAAACAAGTTGTACAGAGGGATTCATCTCTACAGGACTGCTCATCCGCCCAGCGTTGCCTCATCCACCCAATTACGAAAGGCACTTGTATGAGTGGTAATTGGGGTAAGGTTACAATTCTGCTGAGAAGTAGGGCCTTTAATTTTATTCCTTAAATTAAACACATCATTCCTAATTACGTTCGTTGAAAACAAATTTGTAAAATGGAATATTCCATTTTAAAATAAAATACATTGTAAAAATTACTGATTAACAAACAAATATTCGAAATCACTTATTCAGAATTGTGTAAAAAATTTCAAGACCGTAAAATTTCCCCCTGTCCTGTAACCTAGAGTGAACCAAAGCAGACCTTGTACGTCGAGTTACCATTCATGGGTTATTTCAACGCAGAGCTGAAGAGAGAGGTAGTGTCTGTGGTTAGTAGTTTATTTACAACGATCGACATCTGAGTGTTTTACTGAAATAGTTTTAAGATTGCATCTTTTTTTATAAGAAAAGAATGATTGGATGAGTGCCTGTGGAGTGGCTGTGTCTATTTTTGTAAGTGTGACTGTTGCATGCAGTCTTACGTTGGTAGTACCAAACTCCAAAAATTCATCAGACATAGCGAACACGCAGGAACATCTCATAGAACTTTCGTGTACTAACCCTTCCACCTCAATCAGCAATTAGAGATCACTGTGAGAATTCAAACTATTCATTCAAAAATTCAAATTTTTCAACTTTATGCCGAGCTAATAGTGAGCATGACCTTAGAATTTTAGAGTCCTTTTTCATATTCACTCATAAACCTAACCTCAACAAAGACGTCAGTACCGTAAAGTTATCAATTGCTCCCGTCTACTGACGTGATTCTGTGTGTGTGTGTTGTGTGCGTGTGTAAGCATAGTATGCGTACCAGAGGATAGAGATACTCTGGAGAACTGCGACGTTTACTGATGACAATGTTGTTACAGGGTGGGATGCGGTCCAAATGCAGCTCTGAAGGCCCCGCACCTTAATTTATACGTGGCATCTTGCTGAATCAGCGTGCGCACTGCGGCACCCGCAATGAAGGCGTGGTACTGACGCATGTACGAACAAATGCACGAACAAATGCACGCACAATAGTGTGTGTATTCACTGGGTGTACCTGGATTAGCGTGTACATGTGTGCTTGTGTAAATTAGGAGTAAGTAACTGTTTGTGTTTGAATTGATAAAAATTAGGGTTCATGGACATTGAATGAATTTTGTGGAATCTATTTATGTTTTTTATCCAGATCTTAAGAAAATTTTTCTTTCTTCTCTTGTTTCAGCACTTACGATGGAATTTTAATAATTCCGAAATATTTGCAATAATTGTGATGTTCGTTTTTATTCTGATTCTTCTTTTTATTCTCCGAGTTAGATTCTCTACGAATTGTCCTATTGGAAGAATAATGCAAAATTGTTTAAGATGAAAAAAAATTATTTTGACAATTTAGTCCAGAATACAAGCTTATAAGTTCTGTTTTTCTTTAATTCTCCAGGTAGTGTACTGAATTTCTTTTTGCATTGTGCTAAATTTTTGTCTGCTATTCTCAGCGAAATTATTAAATTCTTGGAAATGAGACAGATAGCCAAGAAGAAAGAGAGCTTTCAAAAGTGTGGGCCATCGTACCAGCTTCACCGCTCCAGCGAAGGTTGAAGACGTGTCTCACTTCACTTTCTCGTACGGAGCACCAGCAAGCCAGCGTCGAACTACAGTATTTATTCTCTGTCACTAACTGATTAAATCACGGTAAAATAGAATTCTCAGGCGGTCTTCCAATTTTATTTGTTCCCCGTCATTAAGTTGGACTCAAACTCAGGATCTTCTTGATTATTCAGTACGAAGAAACTTTTCATTGATTAGTAGTACGAAGCGTAGGGTGAGGTATTAAAGTTTTCATACAGCATTCAGAAGCAATGAAATGAGACGATGTAGACTTTCCGCACACTTCAGGTTGGAAATACTGGTAAAACGCTATTCCACATAATAAACGTGTACCACAAAGGAGTTCCTCTTTGACATGATTAGCTTAAGAGGAATAAAATGAAATGATTAAATTGAGCGAAAAAATTAATGGTACTCACCAGAGAATGATCGGTCGTTGATGCGGAACGTGATGCGGTATCGAATCGGATTGGCTGTGAACAACATACGACTGCAGTGAACTTCATCTAGCTGAAAGATTTAGAATTCTTTTAGTCTTTGTGACAGAAGGATCCCTATTACGCTAGAATCCATGACATCACTATTTAAAGGCTTTAGAGATAGTCACAGACCGCACCATATAGGCGAGTGGAATGAAGATGCCCGACATCTCGTTGCACTGGAGGCTGGAACCAGAATCCTCCTCTCTCAAGAGTTACTGATGCGCTGGCTTCAAACTAAAGACTAGCGGAGCTCGATAGTGACGGTTAAGCTACAGTTTTGATCGAAATCCAAGATGGATGGAAATTTGCCTCTACATATGCTAAGACGGTTTTGAATTTTTGAATATTCTTTTAAATATTTGACAACCAAGAAATTAATATTGCTAAATTTAGTATTATTAAAATAAAACAGAGTCTTAAGAAGAACATTTACGATCACCGTAAAAACTGCATTCAATTCCGAAGACGTAAGCGGAGCGAATGTACGATGTAATTTGGAACAGCAGGCTATGACGTAGATGTAAATCGGAGAAAAAAAATTATTCAATAAGTTCCAGTGAATTTCTTTTTGATTTCTTGTTTGATGAGTTTCTTATTTTATCTGATGCATCCATTTTTTGCATTATATGAAGAGCGGCTAAAGTCATCAGGTCAAACCATGGATCTTGAGGAAAATACAATTGGTCGGATATCGTCGTGGGAAATGTTGAGAGTGTATCGAAGGGGAGTGAGCTGCTTGAGGATGCTAGGAGTTCTAGCAGAGCATGTGTTAGAGTGAGAAATGTAGTGAACGAGGGGTTAGAAGGGCGGGTTAGTTTGCATCATGGGAGCGTAATGTTCTCGTGGTTGTTCAATGCATATGGATGGTGTGATGCGTAAGAGGTGAGAGTGTCAGGTGGAGGGCTGAAACTGTTGGATGCACAGAGCGGAGTCTCCGATCTTACGCAGGACTCATAGCTAATGATAGCGTTAGTTGCTTGGTCGGAGGGAAAACTGTGTAGACTACTGAAATAGTGTGGAAAAGTGTGAGTTAAAGGAGGGAACTCAGGGGGAATGTGTAAATAAGAGCAAAATTTTGAGGTTCTTGAGAGGCCATGGTTGGGGAAGAATAATTGATGTAAGCTTGAATGGAGGATTGAGTTGATGAGTTGTTTCGAGTATTTTGAAGCCCGCGGGGTCGCAATGATGAGGAACTAGGAATTAGATGAAGTGGGAACTAGAATAAGAAGAGGGTACCAAGCGTTGAGAGTTTTGAAGCCGATCTTAAGGCGTATGAATGCCAAAACAGGTTCTGTGAAAGTGACATCGTGCCGATGCTGTTGCGTGGATTTAAGGCATGGGTCTTGAAAGAGGCTGATAGGAGTCGTTTGAAAGGACTCGAGAGGAAGTGTTTGAGAAGCATGAGTGGAAAGCTGTTGTTGACAGACGAAGGAATGAGTGGGTGAAGAGTGTGACTGAAGCTAGGAAAGAGCTGGTGAGAAGAGGGGAGTGCTGTGAGTAAAAATGGTTCGATTACATGGAGAAAATGAATGAGGTACGTTTGGTGAAGAAAGTGATCAAGCCAGAGGTGCAGTGAATGAATATTAAAGGTAGACCGACTACCGGAGGTGGGCATCGATCCTCAAAATATTAGTCCGATCCCGAACTTCCGATCCTCCGATTCTAAGATTTTAACAGCGATCCTCGGTTTTTAAAGCGATTCAAATTCAAAATGAGTAAACGACGTCACATATATCCTATAACGCTGATAAAAAATGGAACAGATGGATTTTAAATTTAATTTTTTTAATACTTGTATTTCAAATTTATGTAACAGCGAAACAGAAATGTGAAGCAGCGAAATATCACTTTTCATTTAAACCTGTAAAATATAAAAGTAATTCATAACTGTTTAGGCCATCGATCAACACTAATTTATTTCTATACATTATATGCATAGGAGACAATATTGCCACAAATTACGTTCAATATATGAACACTATGAAGACTTCAAGCGTTCAAAAATTAAATCACTGAAATAGTGGGAAAATTGAAGAAGCGTTGAAACAGAAGTAGTACTGGGGTACTCAAACTCGAGAGGTCGCACACGCGTATTGACACTTCCATGCAGAGCAGTAGACCGACTGGTACTCAGTCAAAAACAGTAACTGTTTTTGAAGCTGCGTACAAGAAGAAACGACATCTACGAGAGACGGATTGGTCGTCTTCGTTTTGTTTTAATTTTTCCGTTAGGGCCGTAATCGGACTTACATTTTGCAAGAGCAATCCTCGCACTTCCGATCTTTTCCACCAGGAGGTTCCGATCTTCAAGTCCGATCCTGATGTGGAAGATCGATCGTGATCGGAAGATCAGAAGTTCGGACATAGGATCCAAACGCCCACAACTGCCGATTAATTACTGGATAGGTGGATGGGGTTGAAAATGCGTCCGTTAGAGGAAGCTAAAAAACGCGCTATGTAGTAAGAGATGAGTAGAGAGTGATCGTGCGAGTCTGACTGTGACGCGGTCCAGATGGGTGGGGAGTGACTCTTCTTAGACCGTTGGAGTACCGCAGATTTGCATATTTCTGATGTGACTAACGGCTGAGTACTGTGGGTTGGAGGGACGCCTTGCAGACGTAGGTGCGTGACAGTAAGCGATTGTACATATGTTATTTGATTGGAGGGGAGGGGGGGGGGGGAGGAGGGAGTGATGAATCTGATTCTATTAGTGAGCTTCCCTTCCTTGTAGAAGGGAATAGGTCTTGGTATGTGAGTAGAATAGCAACTCCTCTAACGGCGTAGCAGTGGAGTTTCGAGAATAATGGGCCGTTGTTAACACATTCAAATGTGTAGCGAAAATTGAGAAACGCAGAGAAAACAGTATTTCTTTATCCAATATTGTACTAAAGAGATGGCAGATGACTTAGAATGGCTTGCGTGTTCGATATATCAGATTGAAAGCTGTACTGTTTATCACAGCGAGAGGTCTGATTTTTATTCAAAGAGCTAACTTTGTGAACAGATTTTTGAAATATTTCCCGAAACTTTGGCGAGAGGATATAGGAAAACAAATTTTATCTTTAGTTTCATGACATTTTTTGAAAATGGAGTTCCTCGGGCAATGAGCTGATAATCAGGAAAAACACCCAAGCAAATGAAATGATCAGTTGACTAAGAGAGGATCGAAGACATTCAATCAGCTCAGTATTTAAACCCTTCTAATCATTTTATTAATTTTTTAAAATTTTAGATACACTCGAGAACATTGGAAGCATTACGGTTGACGTACAAATGAATGAATTATCATTTTATCGAATTCGTTTCTTGCTGTGTAAACGATGACTTGAATAAAAATTACTTTATCAGTCAAGTTATTGCAAAGATGCACACAAAAGTTATTGAAAAGATTTGCTATGTTTTTTGCCCGGCGATGCGTTACATTTTTTTATGATTGATTAAATTTTCTTGCAGCATTATATTTTTGCTAATGAATAAAATTCAGCAAACACTAGAATTTTAAGAGAATTTCTGAATTTTAAAATTTTGAGAGTAGACCAATTTTTATGAGTTCCTCATTTGTGATAAAATTTCTGATCGTATTATATAGCACCATCGATATATTCCCTTCGTGTTGTAATGTGAAGTGCACTTGACGTTTGTTAATGTCTAAAATAATGCCTTCAGAAATACATTTCAGAAAAAAAATGAAATTTTTCGTGCGGTGATTTGACTGCATCAGTATTCAAGGCGTTAGTTACATTTAGCACTGCGTAGTTAAGATTTGATGTAACGATGTTTCTGTGGGCTTTAGCCGAAAGAAAAAGTCACGAGAGCTACGGTAGCACCCCTACCAGCACTCGGACTCACCTTTCACAACAGTCGTCGTCCGCGCAGAGCCGGCTCCCGGCTGCCGGTGACGACTGCTCAGAGGGGAACCGGCACCCCTCCCGGAGCAAGCTGATCACTCCTACCAGTTGCCGGGTGCTCTCACCCGGGACAACTGCACAGCGTCGCTGCTGCAATAACTTTCTTTAGTTTCTCCACAGAAACTAAACCAACGCCGTCACTGAGTCACGGTACTGAGCAACAGCGCAACGCAAAAAAGCCAAGTACGAAGTTACGACCATACACCACGACTGTCGAGAGCACGCTCTCCCGCTGGCCCGCAGCCGCGCGGCAGCGGCAGCAAGATCGCCGTTTCCCGGGAGCAGAGCGCACACCGTTACAGCGCCCTCTGGCGGCGGCAAACTCCACAACACCACAGTTTCATTGTTTATTGATATTGAAAAAATTAAGTCTTCTAGTGAATTAAGCGTTTTATTAATTTACTTCATTCGCGCATCGATACTGTTACGCTTTAGCCTGTTTTGGAGCACAAATATTAAAACAAATTTAAACTTACACTTGCGGCAGTTGAGGGCTTAATAAATATATATTATTAAGACACAGGGCAGAGCCTGGCGAGTTACGTGTATGTTGAATGAATATTGGATGCAAGAATTATTTAGCGTTCTGTGCAAATAAAAACTAAAAAGTTTGTTCGCCGTCTTCATGTCATGAGATCATAATTGAAGTTGCCACAAATTATTTCATCATGATAATAAGGCTTATTGAATAGCCAGCCCTATTATATTGACATGTCACTAAGAAGGACAGTAACAGGCTCTAGGATGCCGATTATCCGCCCCTAAAACAACACGTTAACAGGTTTTTAGTAATTCAATGAAGAATAATTCTCTGTATGATCATGACTTACACTAGCACACGTAATTAATTTTGAAAGTACATACATGTTTAGATAAATATGCATTCGCGCCACCATCAGGATTTGCGCTATCACCGAGGCTTTTTTTTCTCCAGTTAATGGTCTTGCATTTGAATCATGTTTTTTGATGTACCGTCCAGCCCACTGTCAGGAAATTTATTTCACCGTTAAAGTTACACTTCCGTCCGACTTACATCAATTCTTCCCACAACCTCTCTCCTGAACGCCTCATGGCTCTGCAACAAATTATTTCATTTTTTTCTGGATAAATTAATCTACAGTTCCAACATTGTACGGATGAACTTTGCCGATTGTCTTTCATGAAATTGTTGATTGTTGGCGTATTCATCATTTCTAAAATCATTCAGAGTCGGAAAGAAAGAATTGGAATGATTTATATCAGAGACGGCATCTGCAAGTATATCTTCTGTATCAGCGGTTGAACTAAACGAAGGATGCAAAATAGTGGAAAGAATGAGTAAACACACTGAAATAATTTCGAAGAAAATAAACACCAATTAAAATACATTTGAAAATTAGTTTTAGGCAGGGAAGAGGAAACAAAACGTACTTCCGTTAAATTTGAGTGTAAATCAAATGCCAAATCAGTGTTTTTCTTAAATCAAAACTCAAGAAATTCTTCCAAATTCTGGGTACACAATTCTGAAAGTGCATTGAAAACTCACAACTTTACAAGTATCATTTGATGAAAATCACTGGTATTTTCACTGTTTTACTGCATCCCGCTGAAACAACACAAGAAAGTTTTAGGCAGACAAGTTATCACCACTGAGCAAAACTGCATTTTATCCGAATCAGCTCTGACTGTCCGTAATAGGATTAAAAGCTTCATGATTTACTATAAAATTGTTAACTGCAGCTGGTAAAACTGAAGTTCAATATTCAACTCAAATTAAAGTTATATTTCCAATAGGGCGATTCTTCGAGAATCTTATTCGTAGAATAAAAAGACGAACCAGAGTAAAAACGAACATTACATTTATTGCAAACGTTTCGGAATTAAAATTCCGTCATCAGTGCTGAAACGGGAGAAAAGATAAAAATAATTTGTCTATTTTACAAAACAAATATCCTACATATATTCCACAAACCTACCTAAATGTCTAAAAAGCCTAATTTTTTCATTCATACTCAAACAATAGCATACTCCTAATTTACACAAGCACACATGTACACGCTAATTAAGATACAACAGCAAAACACACTATGCACACACACACACACACACACACATACATACAGATTAAAGTTAATTAAAGTTAATTTTAGTTAATTAAAGTTAATTTTAGAGATCGATTTTGAAAAGAACGAACATTAAATAGATCGTGCCTTCATCATTTAGTTTTCATTATTTATGAAGATTGAGTTTATGACTGCTTGTCTGTCAGCACCGTTATAAGAATCCCTTTAGTGTCGCAGTCAAAGTGTTACTGCTGTTCTCGAAAGACGCATGTTGAATTAAATATTACTTATAATCTTTTTTGTACCATCGTTATTGGATATAAACCGTTTTTTTAATAACTAATGACCGCTATGTTAAAAAATTTCAAATTTTCAATTCGAAAAACAAAACTTATAATTTTTATATCTTTCATGCTTGTGTACGGGTATCCGTGTGCATGTGTGTGTTTGTGTATTCGTGCGCACATATATGTGTGTGCACTGGACTAGTAACTAGCATATGAACTATAAATACCGTCCTTTTTCACTCACAACTTGTAACACTACCCTAACTCGTCATTTTCCCTTTGTTATTTTAAAACATTCGTAAATAATTATATTTGTTGTGTGATCACCCATATATGTTCGAATAAGGTGCTTATCAACTAATGCCCGTTATGTTACAATTTTTTAATTAGAAAAACAAAACTTGGAATTTTCATGCTTGTATCCTGATCTCTGTGTGGATGGGTGTGTGTATGTATGCGTACATTCGTATATGTTTGTACATTCATACATTTACCCACAACAGTTCTTGCAAAATCTTTAATCAATCGACTTGCATTTATCTTGTAAACTTGGTGTGTGTGGGTTAAAGCGTACTCATTTAAGCAATCAGCTAAGTGTAATTTTTCATAGGTGTGTTCTTTTTGTCCATGCTCGCTCGAAATGTTAATTTGATATTTCTACCACAACAAGCAACTATAATATTATTTCCTGATTTCATGAAATCTAAAGCTGATATGTCAATGTACGTGTAAACTGTCACAAGTGTTTTCACCCAACAAAGTTCTTATCTTTTTTGCTTCCATGAATGATTAACAAACACTATTCAATTTCAATTAAGCAGCGAAAGGATAAATTTTTATACTTTTTCTCTCCGTTTTGTACAAGCATTAAGCTGGACCGTAGTGGCACTTATTTATGTTTCTAAATTAAAGACATTTGCGTCATGTTTCGAAAATAGCGTAACTTTTTTGGTAACTTTATAGAACAATAATGTGTTTTTCTATTATTCGCGTCCTAAAATGTTCTTGTTGGTCTTGTGTGATGCAAATCATTATACGCTCTTTAGAATGTTATGACAACCTTCTCTTGGTGGTCACTTTCACGTACCACTCCAATTATGTTGTATATGTCTTTGGTTGCCGTTGTAGAATAATCATTTTCAAGTTTCTGACTCATGGAGACTGTTTTGTGGCAATATAATTAGCATGGAAATATAACTTATTTGCGTGATAAAAGATATTTTCTCCGAGTCCCTTGATTGGAATACTAGTCCATACGAAGGAATAAAAATATAGTTCTGAATGTCAACCTCGCTGCCTTAGACGCAGGATTATTTTGATCCACCCGTTTTACTTTCAACAAATTACTTATTTCGCAAGTCACTGAGCTCGTATTTCACTGCGAGTGGGCACCTAAAAGAGCATGCTCTACTATACATTGTGACAGGAATCGTGTTTTCTCTTATTATTGTAGTTACATGTATCTTCAAATTTTGATTAAGTATCACTAGGGATACAATGCCCTCAATCATTTTTTTGACTGGTGACATGGGTATTACAATACTCATGTGTGTGTATCATATAAGTGTATTTACCTTACTTTTAAGATATTTTAAAAACCAATGATGTTTTGTATCATCTCTATTGGAAATAAACTGTTTTTCTTTTTTTCTTTCTTTTCTTTATAAATGAACATTGCCGATGGAAATGTAAATCAAAAACGATTACATATTTTTAGTTTTTCCTTGTGCTTAATATGGTCAAGTTACCTAACCAGTTATCGCCAAAACAAGCTCAATTTTTATTCGCTAAATTTGCGATTTACAAAATTGAGCGTGTTGTATGCTGAGAAACGTACTGCTAACAACTCTTTTTAGACATAGGTATTGGGTTCGTGCTCTCAAGTAGATTGCGATGGGTTTCACCGGTTAGATTACCATACGTCCAAAAAGTTGTGAGAACAACTTTGCTCAGGACAGGCGTTTGATCAGAGTGCAAACACTGTCCATCTTGCATTGATTGCTTTCCAAGAAGACACTGTATTTTTTCTCTCTAATTCAAATGTATGAAAAATTGACTGAAATAGAAAAGTTTAGATACTATTTCGTTCATGTATTCTACGTAATTTCGGGGACAAAATAAAATTCGTCGTTTAGAACAAATCTTCCAGGAGACAGAAATATAAATGTGTCAACTGATTGAAGCAACGAATGTAGTATGATAGTTCGGTTACATTTAGGTTCGCAACAACTGGATCCTTGCTCCGAAATGCGATTAAAGTTTTTTTCGAATTATGGACTATTATCACGAAAAGTTCTTGCTAAGAGCAGGTTCCTAGAAGGATTCATCAAAGAACATACAATGCAAAAAACGGTAGGAAGCTTAAAAGCAAGGATTTTCCCCAATTATGGCTTGGATTTTTCGAGTGTTTCTAATTTTTCGCGCAGTTGCCCGCAGTAAAACTGAATTACCTCCAAAACGCGACGAGAGTCAGGCTGCAGCGAAGAAACACCGGACAAGTGTCACTGGAGAAGTTTGTGTCCCTACAGGAGACGCATCCATAAGCAAGTTTTGAAGCAGTTTTCCTTCTTTTACAATGGGGACAAATTTGGCGAAGAAGTTCTTCGGAATTGTAGATGTGAGGGCAGGCGACATCGAGGTCAATGGGCTACACTTCTTGCGATATTCGAAGGTCAATGTAGAACAGTGGGACAAAGTAATTTTTAGTTCTGGAGGTTGCCAGAGTATTGTTCTGGTGTCACCGACATTATAAATAATGAAGTATTTTGCATCTTCAGCGGAAAACGACATGATGAAAAATCCATGTGTAATATTATGAATAGTAGAATAGTATACACGGCTCACATTATTGTTTTCGATTAACTGCAGACTGCAGACATTTTAACCATTACATTTTGAAATCACTTAGTCTTGCCTCTAAACCAGCAAGTTGCCTCATTGAAATTTTTTCGTAGAAGTTGGGGTTTTGCTGACATTTTACTGTGCGATGTGAGCCCCAAATTGAGAGGAGTTTCAGCAGGAACTTTTATTATGTTAGAGCAGAAACTTGAAGTGGCGCCGGAATAACTATGATTTGATGTTTCTGAAAATCATTTAGTGAAAATTATGAAACAAAAAAGTATATCACTAGTTCTGTCACCGAGCTCAAAGAAAAACAGTGTTTTATCATTTCCGTTTAACTTTCTTTTCCGTCGCGTTTTTGCTCTGAAATTGATGTTGGACATTTAAATAGTTTTTAAAAAGGACATCTTACATTAAGACAAATCAAATGAATACTGTTTTGTGCAGTTATCAGCCGGAGAAAATTAAAGCCTAATAAATGCCCTAAATTTCTGGCAGCCCTCCAATGATATCATACTGACGAAAGGGACCTGAATTAAGAGATTATATTACTTCAAAATCGAAGTTAGGTAAATTTTTCAGGCCCATTGCGCGGTGTTAATATGAATAAAACAACTCTATAGTTAATTTGCACTTAATCTTTATTAGCCATGCACCAATAATTATTCCTCAATTTTTTTCCATCCAAGCAAAATAATCCCAATTTATGTTAATTCAAGATGGCTGCCATCTTGGTAAGAGTTCGAAATACAATTTCAGGGATGACACTATATCCAAATTAACACAAAGCGATTCTTCTTGAAACTTCATGAGCGAGTTATTGACACATACTGTAGAAGTGTCTTTTCAATTAAAAACTTGAAGGAAAAATATTTTATAACGAAACTGTGGCGGCTTACATCTGATAGACAGAAAAGTGTCATTTTTGCAACGTGAATTCAGAAAATGAATGAACATAGCGTAGAATCCATTATAACTACGGATTTAATTTTAGTACCAACTGAGCTGGTATACTTTTACTGTGAAACTCTAAAATTTCATTAATATTTATGAAATGGTTGCTGGGAAAAGTTGATATGCATATCAATGGGCATGAGCAAGAACAGAGTTTCGAGAAAATCAGCTTTAAGCATTAAACTCATCAGAAATTTACTAAAGAATAGCAGGAAGCACAAGTTTGAGCATCTACAGCATGGCGTTATTGGTGTACGTTAAAGATTAAAACTTTGCTTTAATTTTTAAATAGAAATCCATAAATGAAAAATTTGACTTAAAATCGAATTCCTGAGCCCCACCCTTAATTGCCTAGTGTCAACGTTTTATTTTCGATTTATTCGGCAGATTTAGAATTACATTTTTTTAACATTTTTTGATTTATTGTTTTACAGAGCACTGAACAATAGCGTTTTTACAATCCGAAACGTAAGTTTTTATCATGACATTCTTAGCTATACAATTGTTTTTTTTATCTTTACTTACGTTAATGCTAGGTTGTCCTATCATACTAGTCATGATGATGGTTGGTTTTCCTTTTTAACTAAATTTTATTGAAGAACATATGAAACAATCAGTTTTAATTAGGTTTGATCAGGTTGCGTGAGGTTGGGCTAGTTTGCAAAGATTCTACTAAATTTCTCAGTGTCCACTTTATGCTTGACCCGCTCCCTTCCAGCGCTATGCGGCGACTCCAGACCGATTTTGGTTATGAATACAGACAACATTCCTGTACGCTTGCAGTACAGGTATACCAGTAAATAATATGAATCCTTTAATTATGAAAACAAATGTTTTTCAATGTGGTGGGAATCGGATTGCTGCTGAAATTTCTTTAATTC
>JACJUY010005466.1:20161-34236 GCA_014220935.1 Platorchestia sp. MABIK | reverse complement strand
CAGATTGCTTCTCTACACGTTTGTAATTGGTGAGTACATTGTCTAATTGGTTTCATAAGTGTGAATCTGTCAAGGAAGGGAAGATCACCTGTACCTTTCAGATCTTTAATACTTTTGATGCAAAATACAGAGCCAATGTACAGTTTTATTTTCAAACAGGTGTGCTTTCATAATTCTTTCATGTTTCAGCTCATCAACTCAACTGGCCTCCTCAAATTGTTTGTTTATGTGCTCTGATGTATAAACCGTAATGAATTGTCATCAATGCATACACAATTACCTTCATTCATTGTTGCAGGTTTATGATGAAATGTTTACGTATATTATTTATGTGTGATACTAATTTCCATAAGCACTTTAAAATGTCGGTATATCCATTGAATAACCAATGATCTTAATCTCATTCCTGGTAATTTAAAAAAATTATTTACTATAAACAGACCCTCTTTCTTTTTATGTAGATGCTGTACAGCAGAACGTGCACGGTAAATCTTTAATAGTCACTGACATCAACCACTTCATAGCGTTGAGCCTTATCATTGCAAGAGCCGAGGTAAGAGTCGCTTAGATTTAGATTAATATTTACATTATTGTGTTTCATGTATTTGCGACTATTTCGAAATTCAGTATATTTTTTATATCCCATTATGTCGTTGACGTGCTCTTATAGAGAAAAATGAGCGCGATTTCTGCATTCAGTGCAAAAAATGGACTAAAAGCAGGCATTATCTATAAGACCTTGAACACAGCGCACGCCAGTGTTTTCTGAGTTTGAATGTTTTTGGATTCATTTTCGTGCGCAAATTTAATGCAAATAAGCCTCGAAATTATATTAAAATTCCTACACTCTTATATTGGCCCAGCAAACATTGCATACTGATTACTAATTCATTTTTTTCGATCAGGCAACTACGACAGGGCGATGAAAAAATGTTGAACTACAATGTCTACAACGGACACAGAAGGTGCTACTTACTCTGCTGGCTGTTCCACAAAAAAATGATGTAAATCGTCTGAAACGTGAGTTCGATTGAATATTTTACTTTATATACATATGTACACGCATACACATATATACACATGCACAAATATGTATATCTTTATGTATATGTGAATGTGTATTATATATTTAGGTTTAGCTTTATCAAACATCATTTGGGGAACTAATCGTGAAGAAAATGCATCATTAGAGTTAAAATTATAACTTTAAATTTCAGTCTCTTCCTCGTCCGTATTACAGCGTTGTGATTTTTCTTCTAACAGGACGGCTGACCTGGCACACGGGCTGAATGATCTTGTAAATAAAATTAAAGAAACTATAAAGTAAGTCTTGTAGATAGAAAGGCTGATTAACGAAAACAATGCGCTGTTGAAACAACTAAAAACCAGGTCTGAGGATGAACTAACTTCCATCAAAACCACCGATAATATGCAGGCCTAATATTTGCCGTCTCCTGCTGAAACCGAAGAAGACTTGCTTGCTCTACAGTAGCTGTTCATCCTGCTATAGTAAGTCCATTCTTATACACAGCGCTGTGCGTACATGGCTCATGCATGCTGGCAATCTAATTTTTTTTTTTTTATAAAGTGTGACAGTAATTCAACTACATGTTTAAAAACTATAAATTCTCTCAAATAAACTTTAATTATGTTTTTATTACTATTATTTGTATTATTAGTACGTAGATACGCAATTTTAGAAACATAAGCAATTCAAAATTAAACTTGAACTTTTTTAAAATATACTTGACATTTTTAAAATTAAACTTGATCTGTTTTACATTAAGCTCGAATTTTTTTCAAGTTGAAGTTGACCTTTTTGAAATTAAACTTGAAATTTTAAATTGAAGTTGACCATTCTTAAATTAAACTTAAGCCGTTTAAAAATGAAGTTCATTTTTTTAAAATTAAACTTCAGCTGGTTTAAAGTGACATTGACCTTTTTAAATTAAATTTGAGCTTGTTTAAAGTGACATTGACCTTTTCAAATTGAACTTGAGCTTTTTTTAAGTTGAACTTGATGTTTTTTGAATTAGAGTTAAAAAGGTGTAGTATAGGCTTTTTTTACATATACTCATTTCAAATTTTTTTTCGGAACTTTACAGATTAACGAGTTGCAGAAGTTTAGGCATGAATCCTTGACGCAAACAACCACCGCATTCGCGGAGTGTCTGATGAGCAAGAAATTAACTCTGAAATATTCCACGACGAGGAGCTTTTCAGCAAACGAAATTGGCTTTCAGGGAAACTCGCGCTTTCAACTGTATTGAACGTAAGTGTAATGCAAGGATTGCCTTTCTGTTACAGTTCATGGATAGCCTTTATTTGATTTAACTAATTAAATCAAATGTTTGAAGGACACTGTAAAAACACAAATACAGACACATGTAGCTAAACAAATGTTATTATATACGAATATGTGTCTGCGTGGGAGGAGAGGTGTTCTAATGCTATATATGTATTTCATGCTTGCATAATTAAAAACCGTGAGTTTACTGTTGTTTCTTCTGCATTATCGGTTCTCGCGTGGAAATCAATATCACCTTATCACTAATATACGGGAAAGATTGAACTGGTTTGTTCATAAAAAATAAATGAGTACAAGTGTGCATGTGCGCATGTGTGTTTGAGCCAACATTATTCGTATATTGTATAAGTAAGTAATTCACATGGGAAGTTTGCTATATATGCTAATAACCATTTTACGTTTTTCCACAGATGCTCTGCCTGATTTGCCTCAATACGCGACCGCTACTAGGAAGGAAGTACGAGTACATGTAGCATTTGGAAGTGAGCCTAAAGAATATTTGCAGATTAAAAGTGCAGTATTTATGTTCAGTATACTCTTACTACTTTGACGTTCTTTTATTCACCTTGTGTGCAAGGAATTAGCACAACAATAGCTCATAATTTTCCTGATTTGTTCTCTGTTGTTGCAGAACCATTTTAAAATTTCAGGTTTATTCAATGCTCCACACAATCGATTTTATCTGCCAAGAACTGCCAAAATACTGCATGAAAATGTAGGGCAGTTCTTGGCGGATAATTCGATTGTGTGGAGCCTTTTTTATTGAACGTTTGAGTCGTGGCCACTAGCGGCCTCCAGCAGTTCTAGGCAGATCTAAGCAGACGTTCTCGCGAGTGCTGCCGACAGCCTCGGCAGAGATAGTCTGCCCTAAAGCGGACGTGGCGACCGCTGCACTGCGCTGCCACTGCGCTGCGGCGCCACTAACCTCTGCCATAGACGTCAAGAAACTGCCAAAAACACTGCGCTGATTTTCAACTGGGTAGATGGAAGCACTTCTTGCCCTACGTTAGCTAACGTTTTAGGTAACTCATATTGGCTGGAGTACACATTATCTTCTCCAAAAAAATTGCTTGGGATGGTATCCTCTGTTTTTCTTATGGATACTTCACTTAACATTTTAATTTCAATAAAATTTCACCATGAATTCATGAAATGAATTCTTTTGATTTCATTATAAAGTTGAATTTCAGAAATTCTACATGCAGAAGATTTCAGTTATACTTCGGCTGCAACTTCGGTTTCAAGGCCTTGCGAGATGAAATATACGTTGGTTGTGCCCGAAATTACTCCTAAAAAAGTTCAAAGTATCTGTAATTGCACATTCATAACTAGCGATACTAGTGTATTTTTGTTAGTTGGCGTGAGTTGGTTGCTTCCATAAGTTCATTGTATTCTGTTTTTTAGATTCAGAGCAAAGTAAAGGAATTTAAAGGCTAATCGCTAGCAATTAAATTCAAATTTAATTGTGGTACAGTTAGCGACGAAATTATTCGTACATCCCTCGTTTTTCAAAACTCTCTAGAATTACTCAAAAACCATTGTTGCCACAGGCATAAGACTTTCACAGGGTGTGAAGCACATATTAGTGACAATAATACGAAGTTTCTGGAACAAAATATTATTTTTGAAAGATTTAACAAGCTGAACTTCAGAAACACGAAAAGACAATATTATTCATACAATTCAGAACATTACATTCAATTGAGAAGTATTTATCGTTATACTTATTTTATTGAAAAAATTTGTGTCTAAAATGTTCTTGAACATTTTAGATGTGATGTCATTTTAGAAAATTATGCCAGAGCTACGGGGTGCCAGAGGCGTAGAGCATTGTCACTCGCACACTAGCGCCATGATGAAAAAACTAAGAAACTCGGTGTGGGCCTCAAACAGAAGATTATTGACTGCAACAAAACTGGAAATAGTCATGGCGACATATCCAAAGGTTTGAGCATCTCAAGATCTACAGTACAATCTGTTATAAAAAAGTTTGCTAAGTTTGGTACTGTAGAAATGTTGCCTGGGCGTGGTCGCTTCTAAAATTGTGTAGTGAGGTCAACGCTAATCCACGCGTGAAGCTAGACGACATTGCGGAGAGATTGAACGCTCAGGGAACTAGCGTGAGCAATCGTACAATCCAGCTCTGTCTGAACAAGGAAGGCCTACACGGACGTCGACCTCGAAGGACTCCACTCCACAAACCATGACATGTAGCTGCTCGCTTGAACTTTGCAAAGTCACATTTGGATACAAAAGTGGCTTTTGGGAGAGAGTATTATGGAGTTACGAAACCAAAATCGAGCTTTTTGGACAAAATGACGCGAAGGTCTGGCGTAAGAATGGTGACGCTTCCCACCGAAGAACACTGTGCCAACAGTTGAACACGGAGGTAAATCACTGATGTTTTATGGTTGTTTTACTGCATCAGGTACTGGAAAATTGGTAGCAATTGAAGGGAAGATGAACTCTGATGACTATATTTCTATTTTGGACGATAACCTGAAGGTGTTTCAACAAGACAATGGCCCAAAGCGCACGGCCAAGTCTACAACTAGCTGGCTTCAAAGAAATAAGATAAATGTGCTCCCATGGCCTTCGATGAGCCCTGATCTCAATCACATTGAAAATATGTGGCAGTCATTAAAAGTAAAAATCAACATGAGAGCAGGAATCAACAGGAATTGAAACGCATCGCCATTGAAGAATGGAACAATTTTTCATCTGGAACTACGGAAAAGCTTGTCAATAACTATAATAAGAGGCTTTTATATGTTATGAAGATGAAAGGTCACGCTATTGATTATTAAAATGTATTCAAATGGTATATTCACCTCAATAAAGTCTGAAACTACGCACTGTGGGAATAATTTTGTCTTATAGTGTTCCTGAAGTTCAGCTTGTTAAATCTTTCAAAAATCATGTTTTATTCTGAAAATTTCATATAATTATCACTAATATGTGCTTCATACCCTGTGAAAATTGTATGTCTGTGGCAAAAATCGTTTTTGAATAATTCTAGAAAGCTTTGAAAGACGAGGGGTGTACGAATGATTTCATCGCTAACTGTAGTTTCCATTTTTATTTCTGCTCCACCAAGAACGAAATGTTTCGTGGGCAAATTTTTCTCTCATGAAGTGAACGCAATTAAATCAGGTTTGCAAACTTGATCTTCCTTTATTGATGATGTGACTTAATGAGAGGGCTTTAATTGGATTTTATTGCTAGGATGTTGTAGATTCTACTGAATTAATTTCTTAATGGCTACAGTTTAGTTTCTGGTACGTATATTTACCTCATGAAATGTTCTACCACTGCTCTAATGAAAATGTGTTATAACAATGTGCGATAGTGGCCAAATATTTGAAAATTTATTCAAGTTTTCTCATAAAGTTTCTCATATATGTGTATTTTTCTGACTTCCTTCTTACGTTGAACGAAATTTAAGCATATAGTTCAAGCAAAGATTGCTTGAGACATCAAAAAATATTATTAATTTATAACTAGGTTTATTTCAGGCATGCGACCGTTTTTTATTCCGGAACGGCTATCCTCACATGGGAAATGTCATTGTTAGCCCTGGAAGAGGTGCCTGCAACTCCAGAAATTTTTATGAATTCTGAGTACTTGAACCTCACGCTTCCTAATACGCTTCAAACTGTCCAGATCCCCATCGCGTAGAACTTCCTCATTGTACATTATACAGTAAGATTTTCGCCGTTAAAGTTATTTCGTGTTCACAGTTTTAGAAAATTCATTTACTGATTTGGCAAGTGCGATATTTCTTATGAAACTGAGTTACGTAAATCAGTAGAATGTGCTGAACAAAATTTACGCATTTACTTTCTCAATAGTGTCAATGTTGCCGAATCCATTTCTGCTCTTAATTATGCTTACCTTACTTAACATAAAATACATGTAATTTTCAAGAATCATCTCTGAATTATGAGCATTTTTATATCCCCCACTTTAGAAAAGCATTCCAAGATTGTATTATCGACACTCAACAAGTCCGGAATGTCTGAGTGCATATTTTCTTCAAATTTACTGGTGGCCGCAGCGGGCAATTGCCCTAAATCCTCTCAAAAGACTTAGGACGGCCCGGAGTCGCTGGTATTGAGACTAAAATTCAACGAACGACTTTGGCGAGTCCACAAACCGGCCGGTATAGACCATAAACGTCGGGCGAGCGGCAGCAAGGGGAGTGATACCTTACACGAGCGGAAACACTTGAGCTCCAGTGCTGCTGCGGCTTCATGATCACCATAGACGCCCCTCCGCATCAATTCATGGGGCTTAAGAAGCTTAACTTGAAGGGAAGTGCTCTCTGAAAGGTGTCTTCACTGCAACCTTCTCTGTAATGGATTACGTTCATCTGGCGTCGGGGCTCTTGGTGAGAATCGTGGAGTTGCAATCCTGCGACCGAGGAAAATTCGTTGGTTCAGCCAAAACAGTCACACTTCCTGTCTTCTACAAAACAGGCATAAATCTTGGTGTGATGGTCTTGAATTTAAAACGTCTCCCACACGCTTCCATATTCCATGCGGTTGTATATGACCATACGCTTCAGGAACATTTCCAGAAAAAAAAATCAGCCGAAACCACGTCAATGTCTTCCTATAGTATATTCTTCCGATACATACACAGCTTCACATTTTGAGTTATAAGGGAGAAGAGTCCATTTCAGGGTTTTTTCTTTTTGCTATGGTTCGTCGTACCGCATGTTGATGTTCACATTTTTCATGAATGAATTAATTGTGCGATTTTAGGAATTATTCCGATAGGATATTTGGAATCTGCTGCCACTACCGTCTGATGAGACAATTTATATTGATGTATTTCTATAATTTACTATTTAAATAATATGATTGAATATTTTTTTCATCGTGAAGAAGTGATTACTTTTTGACAAGCATGCCGAATACATCAATAAATCCGTATGTTCTATACTATGATTTATCCATGTATTTTCAGCATCGTCAGTATCGTCTAAGAATTTCATCTCATTTTCCACTCCTCACTCTCACTCCTCCCAACTTACAAAGGGAATTAAAACAGGAAAGAGTACTTATTTCATTATTGACAATGATGAACGCTGACAACTATGTATGATAAAGCTGTTGAGAGAGAAGTGTGTGAGACGTAGTAATAACGAGGACTTATTTCACCAGTCCATTTGGGCGCTGGTAATTTGTACGCGGGGAAGCTGATCATTTTCAAATTGAAGTAATAAGTACAATCGATGTAAGATGGGTCTTCTGATTTTTCATGATGAATCACACTTGTATTCACTTTTAGAAGCAGCTTCGAAATAACACGGATTCATTGCCCTAGGCTACAAATCCGAAGAAAGAAGCACCAAAAGGAGTGATCTCGCTCAGCCAGTCTCCCGCACCAATCTGCCCTGTTTGGCCCTTTCCAACCCTCAAAGCACGCTTAGGAAACAAAGCGTTACGGCAATGATTGATATTTAATGGATGTAGAAGCTCATGATCGCAATTAACCATTGAGAAACTAAATCCTACATCTAAAGTCTACGAAAAGAACAAGATCTTACGTTGCTAAATTTGCAAAGACAAAGGGTAGCTGGTAAATTCTTCTGACGTGGAGCTCTCACGTATGGTAGGACGCGATGAGGGAGCGAGGCAAAAGGTGAGCATTCAATTGGTGCCTGCTTGCGTAGCACAGACGTGAGCTGAGCGTGGTTATCTGTGGTAGATTGTGCGAAGGATAATGGAAGAATGCACTTAAGCTGGATTGTACAACAATAACACATCTCTTACGAGATTGCGATTTTTGGTTCTTTAAGAGGCATGGTTTGGAAACGTCGTTGGCAAGACGTAATTTTCTGTCGTAGCACTGGAATTATCGGATGCGACATAGGTAGTTTTGTGATATACCACAAAAGTACAAGGTAAGTTCTTCATAAAAAACGCCCGCCAAATATAAGGCTGGTTATGCAACGTTACATAAAATGCAATTTTTTGAGCGGCGACCTTGTAGGCAGTCTTGGGGTATGGCAATTGATGAAAATTGTTTTGCAATCAAGCATTTTTTGCTAATTAGATATCAGATAAGAACTTTTAAGAACTTTTCTTTTTACTTGTGTCTGTATGGCATTTGTAAAATTATATTACATTCTATAGAGTGACATACCAAACATATCTAAAGCTTTGAGCGTCATATCAATGAAGTATCATCGTTAAGTTGTGACTTTCCTTCAAGCGACTTTACTCCATATATGTGAGAGAAGAAGAGAAACTTGTTGAGAGGAGAGTGCAAGTAATTAACCTACATTGTGTGTTATAGCATTAAGAACAACTGTTTCATTATACAAACGAGTGTAAATTAATAATATATTTTGATTGGTTTGTGGGGGAACCTAAAACCTCCCAGGCAGTAAAATTTATTGACCTAATATTGAGCCAATATACAGTCTCAATATTGACTGGATATTCAAAATGAACATTGGGGAAATACCTTATTTTGGAAAATTCGGTTGATATTGGAAAAATATGTTGGCCCAATAACAATATTTCCATCAACTAATTGTTGAATCAATATTGACTTGATAATGAGGTGTTCCCTACAATAACATTGGCTTAACACTCAATTCCTGATATCAGGTATATATTGGTAAAACGAATTGTCCCGATGATGATATTTTAACTCACCCAATTTCAGCTAATTATTGTGTCACTATGGATTTGATTTCGAGGTTGTGAGATCAGGTGTTGCTGCTTCTGCCATTGAGTTCCGTTTTGAGGCGGCGTGAAGCGGCGGCATTACATTTTCTTCCCCTCCATTAGGTGTCAGTGATATGTAGAGGAGAAGTTGAAACTTTTTGATGAGTAAATTTACATTGAGATATATTACAATTACTGAGCATAAATAGACTAGAATTGAGATTTGAGGGGTAACTAAGGTAAGGCACTACAAGGTGTTCCTTAGAAAAATATTGGCCCAATATGCATTTTCTGAAATGAAGTTGATATTGGTAGAACATATTGTCCCAATAATAATTTATTTTTAACCCAGTACCAGCTAATTACTGTGTCACTATTGACTTGATATTGAGGTGTTTCCTTAAACAACACTTTGGCTCAATAATTAATTTCTAATATCACATCAATATTCAGAAGTGTTCAAAGATGAGAAATCTATACAATTCTGATAACTATGTTATCTGATGTACATACCTACACACCTACAAAACTATGATTATACTTCATTCAAAATTCATCTAAATCCATGATTCCATGATTACAAACCTCTTTGGCATCGTAGAGTGGAAGTCCAAATTTTGTGTTGCACGTACCAGTGGTCGGGCAACCTGTACATGCAGTTTGATCCCGTCAAGTGTGCGTAATTGTTCAATATATAGACATTTATCGCTATAGTAACATATGACAAACGATTTTAGCATATGTTTTTAAAAAAACTAGACCTTCGAAACTCATTGGACGACTGAAAAAAGAAGAACTGTGAACCTGTGATTACAGTTATTCTGAATATACATATTATTGTAACGTATCCACATTTCTTGATTTCTGTCAAGTATATCTGCACTCATTAATGACTGAAATAACTATTCATTAACTAAATTGGTATATTTTAAACAAATAACTCCGTATTATTGGCATACGATATCACCCAATGTTTGGACAATAATAATTTATATGTTAACAAATTTTATTAAATTGCGAGATTTTTAATTCTTATGAGATAGTTTCCACTTGAATGAATATCATACATATATATATCTATAAATATACACTGTTAGTTTAATATTGAAAATAAAACTATTTACTACATTGTCCCAATAACAAGTTGATATCATAAATAAGTAAATCTTTTTTCGAAATTGTCTTGTTATTAGCCTACTATTGTAATCCAAGATTCCAATATCAGGTCAATAAATAATTATCAACCCATATTGGCCTAATAATTTCTTGCTACCTGGGCTCGTTGATATCGAACTTTGCGAGTAAATGGTTTTGTAAAGAATTTAGGAACTCATAAAATTTCGTTTGAAAAATCAAAATCGTTTCTTGCACAGTGAAGCATAAAATTATGGTTAAAAACATTCAACCATTTAAAAACAATGTCTACTCAGACAAATCTGAAGTCTCACCTTATGATGAGCGTTGCGCAAAAACATCCTTAGCTATGTGTTTTTAGCTAAGACTCGAGTTACCTGTTCTAATATTATTAGGGGTAGAGTTGCAACTCATGACAATGTTTGCCTTGAATCTACATGTACATATTTATGCTTGGAAGCTCCGTATGTACATAGCATGATTGAAGACTGGGAGCAAATCTAGAAATCACGAACGATTCACCCTCGCTTTGCTTTTGGCTTCGTTTGGCTCATTACAGCTGTTCTTAATGCTCGATTATTTTTCTTATGCAAACCAGAAAAACCGTTCAGAAGGCTCATTGGCTTTCACTACATGGTAGCTAGAGAAAAAGAGTGTTCGACTTCACTGTAGTATAAGTTAATTCAAGGCTCCAATTTAATGCATAAACACAAAACACGTTTCACCCCATCCATTCAACTCATCCGTGCTTTGTATGAGAGGAGTCTGACTGTGGACGTTGCAAGAGGGATGGCTGCGGACAGAAGTGAGTGGAAGCAGTGCATCCGAAGGTAATTTTTTTTTTTGACTCTGTTACTGGACGCCTGCCCGCGCGTGGTGAAGTTGACCTGTCTTGCGCGGAGGGAGGGGCTGCACTCAATGAAGCGGCCAGAGGGTAAACCAGATATGGCTGTCGGGCCTGACTATGGAAGATGGTTGTGCTGGGCTGCTTCTGATCCGGGCAGTTCTGGTGTGGCCAGTGCTGCCTCCCTCGTCTCCTAGTGACTAAGATTGCCTAAGGGGGATTGATTGTGGCCTGCTGTTGACTACTCTCCCGTAGGGATGAGAAGGCTGGTATATGTATGTGTGTATGTTAAATGCAAAAATGTGTCCTAAGAGGGAAGAGAGGGAACCATTTAGTATGGACGGAAGAAAACGTTGAGTCTATGCACAAGGTGAGTTCTCACAAAATATCGTGAGCATAGAAACATGTTAGTTGGGAAGAAGAAGATGAAATAACGAAGTGAAAGCAAAAAAGCTATAAATACTGGAACAGGGTAAGCGGGCACAAGAGGTAGAAATCTTGAAAGCCTATCTGTCGCGGAGGTTACCTAATGACATTTGTCGCGGGGATGCCAGTCCTCATAGCATTGGATAGACAAACCCAACTCACTCAAGTCCATTGCTTGTCCTATGCCTCCTGAGGGGGTTCGACGTCACAGTTCATTTTGAAGACAACGTGAAGTGAAGTTGAAGGAGAGCTGTTTATTATGCTAAAAAAAAACTACTTTATTTCTCTCAAACACAATTTCAGCCTTAGTATAGTGTTCTTTATCACTCCATTGGACCTGAAAGGCATGAAATTCTAAGAAAATTTGCAAATACGGGTGGGCATTTGGGAAGGAGTTCCTATTTTCCCACATTAATTTAGTGTATTAAATGATCAATGTAAAACTTTAGATGCCTAGTTAGCGTCTATCACTTTCAAATCCTTTCCTGTAATTTCTATCAATGTTGTTTTAAAAATCTATGGTGAAAAAATCATTTTAGGCTGATGTAGGGTAGACTTTTGTAAGCTCCAATTTAGAGTGAACAAAAACTGTCTGATCAAAAATCGTCGGCATCGGCGGTGATGAGAATAGTAACGTTCTAGACAACGCGGGGAATCAATGTTTTCGCTCGACGGCGCAGGTCGGCGCCGTTTGCCGCAGCCAGCTGCTACATTGAACACAGGAATGCAAATAGCCTTCCGCCGCAACCATTCAGCGGCACTTTCGGTCGCTGTCGTGAACCAGAGGATCAGCCAGCGGAGTTCGGCGTCAAGTTTTGCTTCAAATAATTCACAGCATCGTAACCATTGCGACTGAGACATGACTGCTCGAGTTTGTGCTTTGAAGTTTGAACGAGGGATTCATGCAAGGGCCACAGCTGTCAGTTCTCAATTGTGAACGAAAAAATTGCAGCTTATCTTTGTGAACGTTCGATTATGTGACGTAGCTGCAATGGGCATTTGGTGGATATTACATGCCTTTCAGATTAAGACAAACATTTTTAGCAATGATGGAATACAAAAGCGTGACCATAGCGTTGACTTCTTTGCTTAACGTGAATTTGAGCGCATCTTTTATGCTCAATTTACCGTACACGTATGAATGAGATACACGTTTTAAATCTCATTATTTATTTAGGAAAGTCCATGCATCCAAATTTTTCTGGAACGATTCGACCTCCAGTGTCATTATCAACCTGAAAACAAGTAGAAAAACTAGTCAAGTGTCAAATTTACATCAATCATGAAAGAAGAAAGCAAAAAACATGAAAGGAACAAATTGAAAATGATCAGTATTAAAACAACGTTAGTAGTAGAGGAAAGACTGATTGCATCTCATTAAAACCCATTTTTCATTCAAAATGTGGAGAGATTCCGAAATGCGGAGGTTCATTTGCTTTGATGCAGCGGAAATTACTCTAAAATTACCTAATCTAACAGGAACATCGCACTTCTCTGCATGAGAGCGGACTGAAGATTGGGAAGGTGGGGAAAGTAACTGATTAGTTCTAAAACTCCTGCCAGGATGCTCTGCAACACGAATACTAAGGGCTCGAGTGATCGAGCCCACTTTCTCAGACGCACACTGTGCGCAACTACATTTGTAAATCACAGATGAGAGCATACCTATAGGAATTTCATCTTTAAAATTGAAAAATGATAAAATTTTATACGTATTGACTAACACCAATTTAAAATCAATCAGCGGAAAATGTTTCGAAAGAAGAAAGACAATGTCTCTTTTAAGTTTCTTTGATTGGTGTCCGAAGAACGAAAACGAGAAAAAGAGTTCCTTTTAAGGAGCGGTAGGTAGTGACAACGGTAAAAAATTTTCTGTTCAAAAAGTTCTCAACACAAGAATCAATTAAGAATAAAACCACAAAAAGCGGAATAAAATTCATTTTTTCTAAAAAAAGGGGCATTCAGACTAGCGCTAGTTTCGACCCATCATTTTCAATGAATGCTCTGAAAGTGAGATCAACAATATGTTAAAATTGACATATCAATAATTGCTATATTTATACAGCCTATATAATGTACAATTGACAGGCACTTTGATCACAATTAAGACCGGGTTTCTGCTAAAAAATGTACAATGATTCTAAAATCCGGAGATCGCTACCACACGTTGAATCCAAAATTGAAAAATCATCTACAGGGAAATATGGTTGGTGCTTTTACAGTGAAGTCTAGACGCGGACTGAGACGGAGTTGCTAGCGGCCTATTCGTTCTAAATGATTTGCCCAGATGTTGGTAAAATCTAATCTTAGACTGTTTCAGAGCGCTCCCTATGTAGGAACTCTGGCAAGTTCAACACTGATATTTATAAATAATACTAGAGAGCAACTCTTTCGGCAGTCTGTCTTTATAACGGAAAAATATTTTTATATGGAAACTATTGCGAAAAACAAACTTAAAATCAAGTTGGGGATAAAATTTCCTCAAATTCCTAGTTAAACATTGTTTTAGTTCATCAGAAGTTGGCCCAATATACGGAAGAGATGCAAATAAAGCACATTTGGAAACTGTAGCTACCGGGACCTTTGGCGTATCGAACATTTTGTTTAGAAACGTTTTAAGAGTATAGTCAAAAATATATTGAGGGTATCCATTAATAGAAAAAAATGTCTTCAAATAATT
>JACJUY010005465.1:29219-40030 GCA_014220935.1 Platorchestia sp. MABIK | reverse complement strand
AAACTTCCCGTTGCGATGCGATCCTCAATTGTTTATGAGTACAGTTGTGAACAGTGTACATCCAGGTACATCGGTCGCACCCGTCGTACCCTAGGACAGAGGATCGCAGAGCATAGGGGAGTCAGTTACTGCACAGGAACAAGGCTAGGACAACCACCCCATTCTGCAATCCGTTTTCACGCCGATAACTGTAATTCACTAATCGCAAAAAACAATTTCTCAGTCATATGTCAAAGGTCAAATTTTAGTGACGTATGCATATTAGAATCACTGCATTTTTTAATAGGTAGACCAGCTCTGAATGATACATCTAGTTCTTTTCCATTGTGCATTTCTATTTATTTCATATCGTGTTTTCAGCTGATGATGGGATTTATCCCTAAACGTTCGTTCCAAAAATGTTTAGAATTTCATTTTTCGCTTTCAAATTTTTAAATAAAAACATTACTATATGAAGCATCGAACGCATAATTGCAAGAAATGACCCGATTTTTTTCTGTACCCACTCCCAAACGGACCCCAACAAATGTTTGCCTAAGACCCTGTCCTAACATCTTTCAACAATGAGAGCAACAGCTCATCTTATGCATATAAAAACTGGCTGGAAACTAGTAGACATCGGGGAATTGTCCAATCCCCTAACAGAAATATTTCCCCAAAACTGTAGCAAATATCTGATTCTGGGAGAAATGAATTTATGAAAATCTTCACACTCTTTATACATATTTATTTTGCTTTCAATTTTAGGTGATTTATCCAACTTCACAATTTTTAACAATCCCGACAAGTAAAGAAGACTCCTGAGGCAAATTTCACTACTCCTTACTTTCTTTTTTTGCTGCTGTTCAAATTTTTATACTTTTTACTACTTTAATACCTAGTGGACACACTGTTATGGGAATGAAAGATATGTCCAAAAAGCAACACAAGGCATTAGTACTGAATCATAAGAGTTAAATACTTCACATTTCATCATGACAGGTCTTAGTTTACTTGAGGCATCAGCAAAGGCTTCATTGGAGGAATTGCATGAAAAGAACCATTGTCTCTAGTTTCAGACTCAAACAAATTTAGATGGATTTCACACACTGAGTTTCCAAAGTCTTATTGATTGACTCTAGGCTGTTTTCAATAGGAGTATCACATGTTGAATTTTGACTGTTAAATGAAACAGATCAACTGAACAAGTCTAAGCGTTTATCAGGGAGTGACTGAAAATTAAAGAGAACTAAGAGCTGTTTCCTTCCTTTGCATTATTGGATGATTCTGAAATTAATCCATCATAAACACAAGGTTTGGATACAGTACATAGTACATCAGGGCAAGTGTGAAAAATTAGATTATTTCTTTTTCGAATTTTCAACGTTACAAAATCTTTCCAGAACATCACGTTATTGATCCACTGTCAATAGCTGAAAAATTCATTAACTCTGTAGTCTATAAAAAGCAATAGTTTGATGTACAAACATCATCTTCAGGCTGAAAAATACGTACACAAATTTCCAGTCACAAAGATAAAATGCAAATCTAACACTCAAGGCTACATCAGACAGAGTGAAAATTTTAAAAATGACAGCACTAGAAAATGATTAGAAGCAAAATGTATACCAAAGCAATAAGTACTGGTGAGACTACATCTTTTTACCTCTAATTTAAAAACTCAATTTTTACATAAAAGGCTCACGTTTAATGTAAACCAGGTCACATTTATTTTAAAAGGTCACATTTCATATTAACAGATCACATTTAATTTCCAAACGTCACATATAATTTATAAAGGTCAACTTCATTTCAAAGGTCAACTTCATTTGCAAAGGTCAACTTCATTTTCAAAGATCGACTCCATTTTCAAAGGTCAACTCCATTTTCAAAAGTCAACTCCATTTTCGATGGTCAACTTTATTTTAAAAGGTCAACTTCATCTTAAAAGGTAAACTTCATTTTAAAAAACCTCAAGTTCAATTTAAAAACCTCAATTTCAATTTTTAAAACCTCAGGTTAAATTTGAAACCTTTAGTTCAATTTGAAAAACATCAAGTTCAATTTGAAAAATCTCACGTTAAATTTGAAATCCCTCAAGTTCATTTGAAAGACTTCAAGTTAAATTTGAGTTTAATTTGAAAAACCTCAAGTTCAATTTCAAAAAGCTCAATTGCAATTTTAAAACGCTCAAGATCAATGTATAAAAGCTTAAGTTCAATGTGAAAAGCTCAAGTTCAATGTGAAAAAGCTCAAGTTCAATGTGAAAAAGCTCAAGTTCAATGTGAAAAAGCTCAAGTTCAATTTAAAAAAGCTCAAGTTCAATTCAAAGAAGATCAAGTTCAATTTAAAAAGGTCAAGTTGAAATTTAAAAAATATCAAGATCAATTTGAAAAAGATCAAAATTAATTTAGAAAACGTCATGATCAATTTAAAAAAGGTCAAGTTCAATTCAAGGCACTCAATAAAAAAGGTCAAGGTCAATAGAAGGTCACGTACACAGGTATAGGTAAACAATAATTTTAGAAACAGGCTTTTTAAAATATAACTGTATGAGTTTTAAATTACACTTGACAATTTTAAAATTAAACTTGATCTGCTTTGAATTAAACTTGAGATTTTTATATTGAACTTGAGCTTGTGCTTTTTAAAAGTAAAATAAGGTGTAGGTAACAGTATTGCCCTAGGTGTAATACTGAAAATAGGTTAAGACTATTACCTAATCTTACTACAGTAGTACAAATTGCTGCGGTACAAATTTAGTTTCATGTCATTTTCTTGCACTGCCATTTCCAACATTATTACTTTCTCTGATGTAGCTTTGAGTGTAAGATTTGCATTTTATCAGTATGACTGAAAATTTTTTTCTTTATGACTTTAGCCTGAACATGATGTTCGTACATCGAAACGTCGCTTTTTATAGACCACATAGTTAGAAAAATTTTCAACAGTTGAAATTGTTTCATAAAAATATGTTGAGTGAATTTATTACTACTTTAACACATGATGAACTTGAATGATTTGTAGAGTTGAAAATTATGACAAACTAATTCAAATTTGTTATTAGGATGAGACTAATCTTCTGAATTAAAAATGCTTATGACAATCCTCTTATGCTTTTACTGCACAAGCAATCCAGAACATAATTTGAGCTTCTGCAAAGACATTGTAGATAGGTAGTGGCATGTTAGCAAAGACATATCAGAAAGTAACTATCAGTACAAATAAGTTGGAGTGGGTTTAAGAAAATATTATATTAAATTTTTCCCCAAAGATATTGCTAGTGTCCTTTAAAAGTTTGATTCAGAAATACACCACACCTCATCTCTAAAAACACAGCTGAGGTGACTCAGAATAGAATTTGTAATGTCAACACATATGTTAAAAGAAGATTTTACCAACTTCATCAATTTTGACTATTTCATGCAGTTGAAAACTGTTTACTGTGATGCCTTATCTGTAATAACTTTTTATGTCTTAAAATGTAATACTAGTATGCATGTACAAATAACTTTCACAAACAAATGTATAACTAGAAAGTAATTTCCAGTAGTGATTACACGAGGTTATACTTTCCACAAGAAGGAAAGTCACTTTTAAAATTTACATCTACACACACACTAATCCAAATAATTACTATACCAACATTATGATAACTGTATGATCCAATGAGATACATTGCCTTAGTATTCAATGAGTGAGCATTGAATGCTTCACATTTCATCAAGATAGGCCTTCCAGAGCTTGACTCAATGGTAATTTTAGGCTATTATTCACAGATATCAATAAATGTTTAGTCTCTCAGAAAACAATTTGCAGCATCACAAACACAAACAAAGTTGTCAGTATCGTAGGTTACCAAAAATTTCCAGAGAGTAACTATCAGCACAAATAAATGTGAGGGTAGAAAAATTTTTTCAATTAAAATTTTGCTCACACCATGATTTTGCTGGCATGAATCAGCAGCTTGATTCAGTTATACACCCATTTTCACCCACACTATTTTAAGAAACGCAGCAGAAGTAAATCATAATAGTAATTTTAATGGTACCAAACAACTTACGTAACTTTTTTTACCTTAATCCTTGTTCATTATAGTAGAGTAACTTAAATGGTAACTTTGATGTGTGTACACAAACGCACAAATAAAAAACAATTTTTTCTTGTGAATGCACAGGGAATAATTTTGAAATCTCACGATACCAGTAGAACACATCAAAATAACTTAAAATACCAACATTAAGAAAATTAGATCTTGGTCTACATATTATTAGCTATGAAACAATTATTTCAATGTTTAGACCTTAATCCTTTGACGCAATCTAAACAGTTAACAGTACAAACGCTCAAACGGGGACCACCGCAATGAACAACAACGAGCAATGTGATACCTTAACATTGCGTTAATTAAGCTCGAATGCAAGTTCAAAATTACGAAGGTTCCAATAATTTTTCTTTGTTGAGCAACTGATTTAAAACTTTTCATTAATAAAAGCAGTGAATTTGTCAAGATAGGCTAATATTTTTTTGATGTGTTCGTTTATAATCACTTCACGTAAAATAACTTTATTAGAAAATAGGTCATTAAGGTTTAGGATTGTTACAAATACAAACGTAATAAACAATTGTACTCTCGTATTCTAACTCTTTTAAAACGAAAAATATTTCAAAGCCTGAGTTATAAAGTGAGTAGAGCCTGAAATACATTTAGTTTACTGGAATCAAAATATAAAAGTGCATGAATAAGATATATAGTAGGAATGTTCATTTTTTATATATCTACCAGAAAAGCCCTGCATTTTTTACCTTCACAGTTTCACTTTTAAAATAAAGTATAGAGAGTTAAAATTAAAACATTTGAAATTAAATTCAAAACATTTGAAGCCTTAGTTAAAGAATTTGAACTTCATATTCATTGTTTAAAATCAAAATGTATAAATATCGCAAATTGTATTGGAAAATCCAATTGAAATGTCTAAGCTTCGAATTGAAGTTTTTACTTTCACAATAAAAGAACTGTAGCTCAAAATACATCATGTGAAGGTTTCGAAACTAATTCAAGTAATTGCATTTGACCACGAGTAATACATAACGTACTTTTATCTGATTTGTTCTTGATTAAACTTAGACATGGGCTATCTATCATTGCCGTTAATATCAAACTATGAAGTATAGTCTGAAAAACAGCCGTAGTTTCAGCGTCGTATTTTCACGGTAGGAATGACTGTCAGAAATCGACGGTAAATAGCGGTCATCATCGTCGGCGGGCATTTTTAGCGTCTAAAATAACCGTTGATCACCGGAAATAAATTTACCGTCGGAATACTTCGATAAACGATGAAAACCGATCATAATTACCGTTTCACCGACGATAAAATTCGGACTGGGTAATGAGGCAATGAAACCTTCAAAACTGCTTCGCCCCCTGAACGCCAAGCACCCTGAATTAAAAGACAAGCCTCTAGAGTATTTTGACATAAATGGGTATATGAATAGCGGATTAAATTTTCGGGAAAACATATTTTCATTTATGTGGTGGCCCACATGAACAAAAGAGAATGTCTTAAGAGCATCATAGTTGTTAAGGCTAAAAAGCCGTTCACTCTCTGTGAAGAATATTTAATCGTGCCCTGCATTCAAGATTTTTGCCTTGAATTTCTAGAAAAGGGTGGTGTTAAAAATAGCACATTTAACTTTGTCGTCTAGCACTGTGACTATGCGCATCAATGAAATAGCCTAAAACATTGCGACCCAATAATGGAGGGGGTTAGTACATCACCGTTTTACTTCTTTGAGCTTAATGAATTTACAGATATCGACGACAAAGCAATATTACTTGTTTATGTACCATAATAAGGAGAACGTGCATGAAGAAGTGTCATGTGCACTATCTTTGCCAACCCATACTATAGGAGCAGAACTGTTCGGATCTCTGGATGGTCTAATATCAGGACAACTATAACCATCCTCCAGTGGGGCAAATGCACAGACGGAGCTGCCACTCTTTAGTGTAACTATTCGGATTTAGGAAGCTGCACCTGAGAGAGAATTTATGCTTTGAATCATTCCCAGGAAATGCAGGCAAATTGAAAAAGGGCACCAGAATTCAAAGGCGTATTGGATGATGTCGTTAAAGTTATTAACTACATCATAGCACAAACCATTAACTCGCGCTTGTTTGAGCAGCTGTGTGAGGAGATGGATGCAGGGTACAGAAGCCTTCTGTTGTTCGCAGAAATAAGATTGTTTTCTGAGGAAAATCGCTCACAAGAGTATTTGAATTATGAGAGCTATTTCAAAAATTTCTATCAAGAAAGATATCATTACTGGTTCCACAATTCAGTGACATGATATGGGGCGCAAAACTCAATCTGTTCATACAGAGGAAAATGACAGCTGTTTCAAGCTCACAAAGTAGTGGCATTTAAGGCCAAACTGGATTTGTGAGGACGACGCGTGAACAGCCATTTTTGAACATGCTTAAAACATTCACTGGGATTTTGGGCGCGACTGAGCCTTCATTCTCCATGTTGGTGCACGATCATCTGTTTTTGCTTTTCAAAGAGTTCCAGCGCTACTTCCCAACTAAAGAAGTCCAACGAACTGGTGAGGTGTGATCCGCGACCCATTTGCCATAGAAGTAAATCTAGAATGTCTCTCTAAGAAGAAGATCAAATGATGGAGTTTGCAAATGACGGTGTCCTTAATTAACTCCTTCGAGTCTGCTCGGACATATGAGTCCCACCAGGTAATTTAAAAGTCCATAGGATTATGTATGTCCCAGAAACATGTTCCATTATATCAAAACACACAGCTATAGGTTTAGCAACTATACGCGTTACTTCTCTGTTATCTATTGCACAAGGTCAGCGAGCAATAGCGTCAGTTGACCCATTACTGCTGATGAAGTCATTTTATACACATTTTTCATAAGTTTTCACAGATTTTTAAGGGGTAAAATTTTTGTTGCAACACTAGAAAGGGAATATTCATTCAAGAATGTTTGAACCCTATTATTCGTGACTGTTTACTGGGACATAATTATCCCAGTACACACAAAGTGACATGTCTACTGAAACACCAGAGTGCCAATACTATAATTCCATTAATATATATAAAATGAATTATTTTCTGCTTAATCTGTTTACACATGGGTAATGGAGCTGAAACATGTATTTTCACCTGTCTACATAAAATTCTTGAAAGCCGACACAAACGGGTTAAAACTACGTTCAAAACATCTTAAAATTCTGTTGCCATTTCTGATATTTTTATCTGTAAGAAGCAAGGTTTTCTGCAGTCACAGCAATCAAAACTAAACAACGGAGTAAACTGGACATAAGCAACACACTTCTTGCGTCATTGTCTCCTATTATCCTAGATACAACCGTCTCATTGCAGATAAACAAACTCAGGGGTCTCATTGACTTAAAGCCTATTGGTATTTAATTTGAAAGCATTTTGAAAATAATGAACAATTACTTTAAAATCGTTAAAATATTAAGCCTCACTCCGGCGCGGTAAAATTGTCATGAACAGTCCGCCGCGATAAGAAGGATGGGAACCACTGCTTTAAGTAACTTGAAATCACAGTCAATCAAAAAGGTCATGACACCAGCCTAGACAAAACACAATGCATTATATGCAGCTCTTGAAGATGCAATGAAGAAATTACCAAAATAAATTCTAGAAAATTGCTACAATCAAGTCAGTAAATACAGTAATGTAAAAAAATTGGGAGTTTGGGTTAACTGATATATGCCTTGTAAATCCCAAAAGGAGTAAACGTGTAAAATAATATAAACGAAGTTCAATATACAGGGTGTCCGACACTTTTGTTACCAAACTTTAACATAAGGTAGCGATCGTCGAAATGAACACTCTTTATTCTATTAAGGTTTGGTCTAAAATGCTTAGTTAAAAAGTTACAAATACGTGAAGTTACTTTTCATCCGATATTCTGAGTGCTCCTCGACATCAACGACAAAGATTTGTTTGTTTACTGTAAGTACTTCTTCGGCTGCAAATGTATCACCGGCAATGGAGGGAGTATCCAATGCGGAATTAGCGGATATGCACCTAGTGTATGGTGCAGCAAATGGAAATTCTAGGGAGGCTGTTCGAATTTATGCAGAAAGACATCCTAACAGACTGTTCCATCGCGTCAAACATTCACAGCCATACACCGGAGATTACGTGAATACGGATCATTTCACAGACCACGACCTGAAGGAAGACGCCAAAGGAGAGTAGTAGATCCAGACAAGGTGGAAGAGGTCTTAGAATATTTTCGAAACAATCGTACTTCAAGCTCTCGTTCTTGTGCACGTGCTTTACATTTAAGCAAAACTACTGTGTGACAAGTACTATATAACAGTGGTCAACATCCATTTCACTTTCAGCGTGTGCAGGAATTGCACGGTTAAGATTTCGAACGTCGTGTTGAATTTGCGTGATGGTTTCAACAGAAAACAGATCAACAACCTCGTTTCCCATCACGAGTCTTATTCTCAGACGAAGCGTCATTTACTCGAGAAGGAATACTTAATCTCCATTATCTGCACATGTGGTCTGGCAACAATCCACATGTTACAAGACAATGTCGACATCAGGTTAGGTTCGCAATAAATGTTTGGGCAGGAATTCTTGGTGACCATCTGATTGGGCCATACATCTTACCAGAGAGACTAAATGGACGTACCTATTACATTCTTCTTAATGAAGTATTGCCAGAACAACTGGAAAATGTACCTTCAGCTGACATCAGTGGAATGTATTTTCAACATGATGGTGCTCCTGCACACTTTGCAGTTGCTGTTAGGCAATTATTGGATGCCCGATATCCCAATCGCTTGATCGGCCGTGGCGGTCCCTTCGCGTGGCCACCAAGATCTCCTGATATTACGCCCCTAGATTAATTTTTCTGGGGGCACATGAAACGTTTAGTGTATGAAACACTGATTCAATCCGAAGAGGACCTGATGGGTAGGATTGTTGAAGCCTCGGAAAGGATTCGTGAAACTCCTGTATCTTTGCTCGCGTCCGCCAATCATTGGAGGCGTTTGAACGCCTACATCGAAACAAATGGGCGGGATTTTGAACAATTTTTGTAAACATGTAACCTAGTTTACGGTTTCGTTTGTTGTGCTCATAATAATTACTGTCGAAAATGCTTTTTCCTTATCACAACATTAAAAAGTTACTGCAAAGTAATAATAATAACTGTTTCACATACGTGCCTAACTTCTCATTTCGTATTCTTGCCATTGATGTGCCGCAGTTTACCGCATTGGATTCGTCTCCGCAAGAGAGTGTACGAATTATTTTTAATAACTGTCCAACTTCAAGTCCTTGTAACTCTTTAATTAAGCATTTTAGACCCTACCTTTAATAGAATCAAAAGTGTTCATTTCGACGATCGCTACCTCATGTTAAAGTTTGGCAACAAAAGTGTCGGACACCCTGTATAGCGATTGCATGAAAAGAATCATAGACAAAAAAACTTACGTTATTAGTTCATCAAATTTCTAGTACTGTCTTATTTTGATCATCACTGCTTTGCATGACCATACTGATCGCTCTAACAACTATCTGATAATTCAATTAAGTTTTTATATGGTAAATATTTACCAAGAGACTTTCGAAAATCCATGATTTTTTTACCCGACATAATTCAAGAAGAATAATAATCCAGCCTTCACTTGACATAACATTTATGAGCCAAAATGAACAAAAAAAAATTCCTCATTCATGAAGAACGATGTGTATTTGCCTCTTCAGATTTCCCTCAGCAAAAAGCTCATGTAAAACATCACCCACCCACAAAAACGAATAAAATACCATCGGAAAATTATATTTTTTTAATTCATTGTTCCTTTCACACTGGGTAAAAACTGTCAGTATCATGTGCCTGTCATATTAAGATTGAAATGTCAAAACTTCGTTGTGTATCCTGTCTACCGGCGTTTACGATAGATGTACGAAGCAATCTGTATTTTAAATGTTATGTTAATTTTTAGTTGATTTAAACCTGGTTTAAAGGTTTTTGCTTCCATTTCACGACACTTTAATCAACTAAAAATTTGTCTGAATGGAGCAGATCTTTAGCCCAGAAATACTAAACGCTGATCCAAATTCACCGGCGGCCGATAAAACGTTTCGACATTGGAAACGAACGTTTGATAACTTCCTAGAAGAATGCGGGGAGAGAGCACCAGATGAACTTCGCTACCTAACCCGATATGTATCGGCCGAAGTGTGTTATTAAATTGCTCATGAGTCCACGTACGATAGAGCTATTGCGGTACTGGAGAAGTTGTGCGTAAAAAAGAAGAACATTGCGAAGAACATTGCCTAGCGAAGATAATCTTCGCTAGGCATCTACTTGCTACATGCCGGCCAGAGGCGTCTGAATCCATGGATGATTCTTTCAAGAATTACATAGATTGAGCAAGAACTTTGAATTAACGCCTGTATCAGTAGAAGAATACCGACTTGAACTCGTTCGTGATGCCTTTGTTAATGGACTCTCAATCAGCTATCTTACGCTAACGTCTTCTGGAATACTCTACTCTGACCCTTACCGAAGCGTATGATACGGGCAGAGCACTCGATCTTGCACAGCGCAATTCGGAATCTTATCGCTCAGCGGATCAGTTTACTGCAGCCATGAAAGCCAACGTTTGCAACAGTCATCTGTTACGGAAAGTATGATAACTACTCAGCGTAAGGAGACTGAGGAAAATGTAGTGACTTCTGCGGTTTTAAAGCAACAGTGCTGTTTCTGTGGTGGGGCCACAGAACACTTACATAAGGCCCGTTTACACTGGGGC